>UYYF01000022.1:0-77711 GCA_900618365.1 Thelazia callipaeda
AGAGAGAGAGAGAGAGAGGGAGAGAGAGAGAGAAAGAAAGCAAGATTAATTTATTATGTTACTTAGATATGAAAAAAAATGAGATTAATTCATTAATTATATTACTATTCCAGAAAAACACTGATATACATAATAGTTTCTGGGCATGCCAGGTCGGTAAAGATTGCGTTATGCCAGGACTTTACGCAATGGTTGGCGCTGCCGCCGTGCTTGGTGGAGTTACGAGGTCAGTCATTACGACAAAAAGTATTATTTAATTGATTTAATAAAATATCTTGACTTCTAATTTAATTTTGAAATGCGAAAAGCTAGATCTTTGATCTGGAGAGAAGTTAATTTGATGCAGAGACATGTATGTCGCAAAAATTTCTTCGTTTTTCTCTACATATTCTCTAGAATGTGCATTTATTTTTATGAACAGAAGCTCATTTGTTTGGAGTTTCTCTTATATTAAGAGTTTACTGTATGTTAAGAATGACCGTGTCATTGGTTGTGATTATGTTCGAACTGACAGGGAGTTTGGAATTTATCGTACCTACTATGGTTGCTACCATGTTTGCAAAGTGGATTGGTGATGCATTTTATAAGATGGTAATTTCATTATGCTGGCATTGTCGAAGCAGTTTTATTCACTAATTTTTACGTTTATTAACATGTCAATAACAAATGATTATTGCAGGGAATACCTAAGGTGTTCAGTGTTATTTAATGCTTAACATTCTTAGCTTGATCGGTTATTTTTGATCTTTCACACTATTGTTTTGTGAATGAACGTTTTTCAGGGTATATATGATGCTCACATAGATCTAAATGGCTATCCATTTTTGGACAACAAGGGCGAATATCCATATTCTACTGTTGCTATACAAGTAATGAAGCCTGGACCTGGTACACATAAATGTTAACGTTTGTTGTGCCAGTCGATAGTGGTTCAAACTTAAACTGATATGTGAAAGAATTTTTTAATCTGAAAAATTTTTATTTAAACGTTTTCTGATATGCAAAGTTATTTATAGTCTTGTCGAAAAACAGATAAAATTATATTTTTCTTTACATGTGAGATGGTGGAACATTGCGAGTGATCACTCAGGATACAATGACAGTTGGTGATATCGAAGTTTTACTACGTGAAACTAGCTATAATGGTTTTCCAGTCGTTATAAGTGAAGAAAATTTGTATTTAGTGGGGTTTTGTACGCGGTTAGTATTTTAAGAATGTACGAAACGTTTTATGTATGGGTATTATTTGTACTGTTTGTAATTTTAGACGCGATTTACAACTTGCTCTTCATTCTGCTCGTAAATCACAACCATACATTGTAACCAATTCAGTCGTCTATTTTTCTGCAAATGTGCCAGAAGCAGTAAATGGTGATCCCGCACCTTTACGTTTACGCAAACTAATAGATTTGGTAGTTATATTTTTTTCATAGTTGATGCAACCCGTAATAAATAACCCCAGATTCATTTACATCATTTCTTTCTTACATCGGACACTACTTTTTGGATTTATGTAGGCTTCGTCAGTTTTATGCGGTCATTATATATTTTGAGTTTTGAGAAACCAAGGGAAGAAACAAAGTAATGGTGCATTAACATCTGAATTATAAAAAACTTGTTGATTTGAATTGTTCCAATAATTTTTTTTTTAAATTAGGCACCGATGACTGTAACAGATCAAACACCGATGGAGACGGTAATTGACATGTTCCGCAAACTTGGATTGAGGCAAGTGCTAGTGACACGAAATGGTCGTCTTCTGGGAATAATCACCAAAAAGGATATCCTTCATTTCATGAAAATCGGTGACGTCGTTGAAAACTATTCTTTTTAAATCGTTTCCTTCAATTTGAAATTTATGTTTCTTCCTACTGCGGTTGCATATTTTGTTCTATCTTGCTTCATTGTTGCTATTTTGAAAGCTGTAGAAATGTCATCTTCTGACTGTTCTATTTTTCAACTGTTTGATTATTGTATTAGTTTTATTGCGTATATATTAACATCAATATTGGCATAAATTTAAATTCGTGATTAAATGTTGCAGAGATAACTCCAGCATTAGCAGCAAGTTTTTGCTTAATTTCCAATATCGATTTTGAAGGCATTTTTTTTTTGAATAGAATTAATTTTTTTTAAGGTGTTAAATTTTTTTCATCATCTAGAAATGAGGAGTAATATTCGTAAATTAAAGTTAATGAGGAGGAACATCATTTTTCGATTCTCGTAATTCGTCTTCTCATTCTGACGGTCTTGAAATCACAGAACGGCATATTCAATACTATCTTCTATGCCTTGTTTTTAAGTGCATGTTTGTTTTTTATTCACTCGTCGCTTAGTTGTTTCTACTCGTAATATCGCGGGTAATGTTTATCATTTTTTAAGTTTCTATCTTTTGCCTTTCGTGATCTATTTTTAGGAATTTTTTCATATTCGTTAACTGGTTTGTTCGTTTAGTCTAATAATGGAACAGTATTTTGAGATCTGGGTTTTTTAAATTCTGTCTTTTTTTTCCTTGTGTGGTTGGTTTTATTCTTTTATTTGTTATGTTACCAAGTCATACGATTGCGTGGAGAATATTTTATAATTTATTTTGGTTAGATTTTTATACATCAAAAAACATTGGTATTTTTTCAAGCCTTATTTTGCATGTAGTTGATGACGTTTGATTTTCTGGGATGATTTTTCCACTCTGTATAGTGAACAATAAAATTTTAGTGATTGATTAGTGGCTATGAATTAATGAGTCACATTATGAAGTTTAGATCAGTTTAAATCGTGTATGTAGTGGATTCGTCATTCTCTAGAATTTGTACAGTTATTTTTTTAACTGAGAGATGTTGAGGGAGTTGTTTCTGTTTATTTTGAATTGTTTACTGATGTGGTGTCGATTCATGCGAGCTAGTTTGCATCCTTTAAGTGATTGAAATGTGTAGAAAATTATATTAGTTTTCAAAGAGTTCATTAGCTGCTAGAAAGCTGGTTTGGTACGTAAAGCTAAAGAGGTTAGGGAATTTGCCAGTTTCTAGGTCTTCTGTAAATTAGGATTGGAAAATCAAGCCTTGTGACAGTTTGTTCATATTTCAGTTAGTAAGTTCAATCACTTCTGTATCTTTTTTGATCTATATCGGCGTATCTCACTGATGTTTTTTTTTGGAAGGTCGTTCTGCAAACTGGAATTCTTTTACACAATATCTGCTTGCTTTATCACTCAGATTCATGTTTGAATATTCTTGGCCATGAAATTTGTTGTATCACTTTCCTATTTATACTTCAAAAAAGTGAATGCTGCAAAAAAAGTGCTTGGTTTTAATGAAAATTTAGCACAGTAATTTTTTAAGGGTTATATTGGCCGATCTAGTGAGTTCTGAACGTAAATGATTTACTAGAATGCGTGGCTACGGTATCTCAGTGCTGCCATTAACGGCTGGTTGTCGAAAGGATATCGAAAATTTGCTGAAAATGTACAAAGAAAAAAAAACATTGCGATATGAACCATTCATCGATTTATTCGAAAGATCTAAATTCTTTACAATATTCACTGGTCGCATGAGCCCTGCAGATCTTTTTGAAGTATGCTTCCATTTTGTTAGTTTTCTGAATTTTCGGTGGATTTAAATTTTTAAAAAGTGAATTATTAAAAATTATAAATAAGAAAGATACGAAGTATGGGTTATGTAAATTAAATGAAGAATCCAGTTACGAGTTAAAATGTTTGATAGTCCACGGTTTCAGTTCAGTGAGAAGTTACTTCAATTGTCGATATCGTATGCTATGTCCTACCGTGAACGTAAGTCAATGGATTATATTGATGAATCTGCATTTGAAGACAGCGTTTCATTTCCTGATATGCAATTCAATAGTGAAATAACCTTACAGGTGAACATTTGGAAAGAGATGAAAGCCTCTTGGTAATGATTATTGACTACTAGATGAAAACCATTAATATTTTTTTTGATATTGATAAATTTAGCTTCAAAGGCTTATAATTTCACTCAGTCTATCATTCATTTGGCTGTTTAAGTTTTGAATATATGTCTGGACTACTGTCAGTTATAATCTCATCCTTAATTTTGATCAGTTTTTTAGGAACGATTATTCGGCATATATCTAACTTACACCTTATATTTCGTGCAACCTGATAGTTATGTAGCTCAAGTGCGGATCACTCCTAATCAGATGACTGATCTGATTTGTTTTCTCAATGAGCGTTTGATTCCGGAATATCATGTTGATGCTTTTGTTGCTCTTTTCAAGTTGGTCAATGGAGGAGCATTTCGTTTATACGCTTTTGAGAAGGAGGTCAGTTATACATAATGCATAATAACTTTCGAACCACCATGGTTTATTTTTTTACTTATCAAACGTAAATATTCTAAATTCATATTGCAAGATAAATCAAATGTAAGTACTACACACAATATCTAATAATCTGATCTTGATTATTGTTTATTAAAAAATTACTTATGGAAAGTTTTGTAGAGTAATGGTTTTAACTGATGGCGCACCAAAGTAATTTTATTCGAAATAATTATGCTTGAAATTAAGATTTGAAACTTTCGGCGGCAAAAAGCTTGTGGGCACAAATTTAATAATAGCGTTGTAGCACAATCCACTGCTCCATCGTAGCTTTGATTTGCTTGAGCAAGACTGCAGTGATTCCGATGAAACAGAAATGGAAGAATATAGTATCCTAAAAGGGCTCAGAGATGATGTCATTTTAGCTCAGGCAAACATTATCTGTAATAGGTTTGCCTTTTATATTGTATTTTATTCTAGAATCTTTTTTTATGTGGTTTGGAATAGGATGCTGTTCATAAAAAAAGTTTCCATGATTAATCAGTTCAATGCATAGTCAGTCAAATTTTCAGATATTTAGATGCAAAGGAAAAAGCTAATCTTAGTCCCAAGTTAAGCATAAATCTAGTCAGCACAACGGTATCAGAGATATATAATGAGTAAGTGTTTAAAAGTTTTTTTATTGCAAAGGATTTTTGTTTATAATAAGATGTATTGATAAATTTATGGTGAAAAGATTTCAAACATAAATTGTTTACTTTCTTAATTTAAAACTTTTTAATACTGCCATTGTCTTCTTGAAACTGAAACTACTAGTAGTTTTTCAAAATTCGTAAAATTAGTCTGATAAAGCGAAGTAGTCTGAATCACGACAAACTCTTCTACTATTCCATAACATAGTTTACGCTTTTGTATATTTTAATTTTCATGGAAATGATAATTTTTAAAACGTCGATGAATCTTTGTAAATTACAGTATTTTGAAAAATACGGACATGGGGCTTGAAGAAAGTCGTTTTTCAAAAAGAAGCACGCATTACAGTGGAGTAAGTGACTTCGATTTCAGTTTATCTTTGGTTTTATAAGTGTTAACTTGAGAAAGACTGCGAACACACAATAAACTAATATCTTTTCGTGTAATAAGCACCATAATATAAATCTTTAAAGTCAGTTATGTTCAGTATAAACAACGTTATTTTGATGTGTCTCCTGCTGTACAAGGTTTAAAACAGAAAATAAGGATGCCAGTACAGCAGGTTCGGTTTTGATCAGGTTTTTGATATGTTTTGCATGTTAAAAACAAACTAAAGTTAATCTCGTTGTCCTGATCCATCAAAATAATATTAGGTTGTAAAAGGTTACGTGTTATAAAAATCATACCAAAATACAAAATCAGAGGTTAAGAGTCCAGTTGTTTATTTCAAATCACAGGAATATTTCAGAAAAGGCCTAAATGGGGAATGGATTCACCGCCGAAAAGTAAAATACGTACGAGTAGGAGGAAACGTGGAAGGTATTGTCTTTTTTTCTGGCAGTTCTAGACTGCTGTTTCAGAAAACATCGTGTATAACGATAGGACTGATTTTTTATCATAATTGATATTTTTTTGAAATCACTGTGCAAACCGGTGTACTTGAATGTAATTTTGTTGGCAGTTGTAATGTTGAAGAGAAGTTATGTTCCACCTAGCTGCTATTTCAGGAGCAAAACTTCGACCTATGAAATGGAATATGGTGATTTCGCAGTAAATGTTGCTGCTAAGAAAAGTTAGTTTGAATATTTTCATTTCACTGAAGCATCAGAGTTTATTTTAGTAATTCATGAGATGAATTTCAGGAGTGAAAGATAGAAGAGAAAAAATCGCAGATCGTTTGTTGGACAAGATTCAAAAAGCCCATAAAATAAAATAAGCAGTGGTAATTGGCAAATGATGTACGAAAATGCATTTATGATTGCTTTTTCTTGTTTGCATTCTAATTAGTATAATTATAAGATCTCACTGACTAGTAAGTTTCAATTTTTTAGTAATAATAAATGCATAATATAATTTTTTATAATTGGTTATCTAAGATAACAGTTATAAAGAGGGTTTCACTGTAATTATAGCTGCGTAACGCATAATTTATAGTTTGAGTTGGAAACGAAAGAGAAGGAATAACTATATAATTCGATTAAGATCTTTATAAATGCGAAACTTTTTATATGTTATCTTACTGATAATGTCATTTATTGTATAATTATTCTTATTATTACTGCAATCATTATGTATATGCTACTAAGATCATTAATATATCACTAATACTTTCTAATATTATTGAAGTGGCTACTTTTATCAGTAAACTTATTGCTTTTGTTCTCATAATTGTTATCATCATAATAATGATAACAGTTACTATTATTGTTTGTTATAGTTATTAACATTATTATATTATTACTGTCACTATTTTATTATCATTATTACTTTCATTACTAGTATTATTATTTTGATTATTAGTAGTGTTCTTGCAACTGTTATTGTTATTTACCATAATGTTATTGTTATTATTGTCAATAATTAAAGAGTTCAAATTGAAAACAATAAGTAAAACAAGAAGTAGTGTAACGGGAAGTCTAACAAAAGTGAGAAATGACGAAATATTCAACATCAATGGAGGAGTGAAACAATAAAACGTAAGCAAATAAGTGATGAAGAAATAATAACAGACAACAAACACCTAGTGCGATTGGTTAAAATGTTTGTGCTAGTTGGCTATACTCAGGCATTATTTTGAAATACCTATACATTTTCCTTATTACCCTCACTGTCTCGTGCTCTCACTTTCTCACTCCTTCACTTACTAATCTGATTCTTTATTCTTTCATTTATTTATCTATTTATTCATTTAAATGCTTTAATGCTGATCGTTAGAATCTCTAGCAGCATTATCGATGAATACTGATTTCTCGGCGAAACAATCAATATCAGAAGGACAATCAGTAATGATCACTGCAAACAAATGCTTCTACGATTGAAAGTGCTTCAATTTTTTCCAATACAATATAGAACTGTGCCAAGTGACGACATATTTTTATCTCTTAAAATTGCTTAAATTTATTTTTTTAACTTTGCTCAATTTCTTATTTTTATTCATTACAATTGAATATAAATGATGGCATTGTGTTTGATTTCTTTCAACTTTTTTCAATAAAAATTTGTGTCTAGCATTTTATGTGAAGTTAAAGTGTTACTGTTCAGTGTTACTGTTCGAAAAGTGCTGAAATATGCACTTAGTAAATAAACAAAATTGCTGATAAAGAACTTACGTAGTGAGTAATTTATTTGCATAGATTTCTAATTTCGAAAAAAAAAAGACAGTTTTTCAATTTGCGCGCTACTTTTTGCTGTATGAATATGCAACTGCTTTTTGAGAGTTTTTTTTTTAACATTTTTCAAAAGCAAGCATAGTTTTTTTATTTTATGTCTCACATATTTTGGCTACTGTTTTATTCATGAAGAGTTCCGAATAGTAAGATCAATCTAAATTTATATCCAAAATACGCTAGCCAGTTTTTGATCCTATTTATAGCTCATTTTTTTACTTTTTTTATTCACAGAGATATGAAAAGTGAAACCATTTGTTGATGAAAAAATGCGGCGCATATAGTTGTAAATATTATCTTTATTAATGCATGAAAAATGCTGCATTAAATTAGTTTAGAGATTTATTTTAGATAAAATTATACTTAGTCGTAAATTTGCACTTTTGAGATGCTGACCCAAATAATAGAATGATCGATTTAAACATTGACTATGATTTTCGAAATGGCCATTATTATTTTACATCTTAAAATTAAGCATGATTAAAGTAGTTTAAGATGTGTGTCATTCAACTTTCCCTTAATTATTTATTCATTGCAAACTTTAACTCTCATAGTTCTGCATGAAAATGAAAATCCCTTAATATGAGAATTACTTTTTCCCTTACCAATGGTCCAATTTTTTTCATTGCTTTATTTATTATATCAACAAAAATTCCTTTTGTTCTTCTGAGAGAATGTAATCATTCCAATTAGAAATTTCGTAAGAGTATTTTTGACATTTTTATCCAAGTTTTGAAATTATAATCAAATTATTAATACTTCAGTATTATTTGCATTCATAATGAATTTTATTATCGAGTAACAAGTTCATGATCTGTAAACAATTAAAGCTAATAATAACTTCACTGTAATGATAGTTTCATTTTTTTTAAATGAACAGAATTGTTTATTCCAAAAACAATGGGCAAATCACCATCTTACTGATTGTATTATTATATACATTGAATTTATTAAGCTGTACGAGCTCTTTTGCATTATAGGATGAAATATGTATAACATTATTTCTTCATGGATTATTAAATTATTGTAATGATCTTGGATTTATCAGTTCTTCATATTTACTTTAAATACTTATGCAAATGTGAAACAGAATTTATACGTTTTTCTGCATCTTCTTTCTTACTTTTAGCAGCTGCTTTTACTTGCTTATAATCGCACATTTTTTCAAGCTGAAACAGAGTGGAAAAATTTTTCTAACACAATGTCTTTTCCTATTTTGTTTGCAAGAGATGTTTGCTTACTCTTCCTACAGATGGAACGAGCATCATTTCATTGTAAGCAACTTTTGTCATTATGATTTTGATATAATAATAGATTTTTTGTAGCTTAAATCTTACATGAAAACCTTAGAGAGATTTATCTAATTTTCAGAATCTTTCAGCCATGATTTAACAATTTAAATTATATTAGCATAATTGTCTCTCTATCCATGATCGAACGTTGATGTATTGAATTAATTATATAATTAGGTTGTGATAATTGAACTAAATCAATATTAATAGTTTTCTAAAACAAAACTGCTTCTCATTGGGACAAAAATCTTCAGCAAATTAAATTTTCTCTGAAAAATTTCCTACGTATTTATGAGTGTAATTTTATAGAGTTTGAAATTTAATCTTAATTTAATTAGTTTGAATTTTAATCAGTTTTTTTAATCTTCTTTTTCAGATAAAAAAGACAAGTACACATCTAATAAATATATTTGAATTAATCTCATATAAAATGAAATGACTAATATTTGTAAGAAAAGTGAATAAACATTTGTGAAAATATGAAAAGATGAACAAACAATAGTCAGAAAGAAGTATTGTTTTGTTTCCATATATATGGGTATTGATCTTGAGCTTCACTTTAAAGTTTGACCGGTTTTATAATGTTAGGTAGCCTAGAAATGAAAACCAAAGTTAAGAAATTTGACCTCATGAATGATTATTTCATTTCTTTTTTCCTGTCATTCGGTTCTTTTACTTCCGCTCATTTCATTTTTCAATCCAAAAATTGCTTAAAGTTTTATTTTCAGTTTCACTCTGATTCTCCTATTTTTTACTTCTTTTTTTTACAAACTCTTCAATTAATAAACTCTGAACCAAGACTACTTCTTATGGCTATGAAAATTTTCATCAAATATTAAATAATTTTAATATATATAACGATTTTTCATTATATTTTTAGATAATGAGCAGTTGGAATGTCATAATTTGTCTTCGTAACGCTACTTAGAATCATGAATTAGTTTTCGCTTTTTTCATTTTAATTTTTTAATATTGTTAAAGTGAAAGCATAAAAGTAAAAAATCTATTTTGTAAATACTGCCATCTGTTTGAAATGCCAAACGCTTTCTTTTTGATTATTACTAAAATTTTGGCGCAGTTAGAATTCTTTTAATAACTAAAGACTTGAACATATTTCATTTTTTGTCATTCCCAGATTTTTGAAAAACTTGGCCTTCATAAGTTCAACTCACCAAGCTAATAAGTGACGGAAAAAATTAATACATTCGAATTTTTTTGAAAGTCATTCGAAAATATCTAGTCTTTGCTGCTAAGCATTTTCAAAACGATCAACGATAACCATATATAGAAAAAATAAGTAAAATCCGCCCTTTGGTGATTGAGAGATCAAAAGGATTATTTGTTGTTTAGTAGAAAAAACATTACTTGCTTTACATTTTTTCATCGTTGTGTGGAAAATTAATTTCATTTGTGTTCAATTCAATATAATACACTACTTCAATTAGCTTATTTGCTGACATTACAGCAACAAAATAACTATACTATTATGTTTTGTTCTCAACAATCTAATGCATTATTAAGTTTTTCTCTAATTTTCATTTTTGTTCCAGCAAAATGACTTGTTTTCATTGCATAATTTTAGCCGTTCCTGCACAGTTTATTTATCTTCTAATATTTTCAGCCTATCCATCTTAAGATATTATTATTTTACTACTTCTGTTGACTGCTACCGCTAATTATTTGCTGTGAGGAGAAACCTTGCATTATAAACATTCTAACCAAGGAGTTATATAATCTCTGCAGAGTTCATTTCGAAGGAATTTCGTTTCCTTTGTTAGAAATTTATTTAATTTTGAATTTATTTTGATCAAACGAAGCTATCGAAAAATGATTATAAGTAGAGGGATTTTGCTATTTTTACTAGCACTTGTTCATTATGATAAAGAAAGATGAACAGTTGCATTTATTATTATTATTGTTCTTGACAAAAAGCATAAATTAAGGTAAATTGTAATTTTCATTGTAAAAATATGTTCATTATTTTTTCGCAGTTTATTTCATTTTTTCACAAGTTTTAATAGAGTGTGCTATTTAGACTGAAATTAATGAATAATGATTGTTCAAGCAAGGTAATGATAAGAATAACAATAAGAGAATACTTTTTTAAATATTTTCACTTTAATTTTGAGAGAGAAAAAGACTTGACTATTTTAAAATAATATTTAATATTGTAGCCAAAAGCTAACCTTATTCCTTTTTCCTTTCGCAATTATTGATATCTTGAAAGCAAAGTTTATTCTTTTCATATTTTGCAAGATATTCAAAAAGAGAATAAAATTTGTGCTCTGTATTTCATGAATGAAACCATTAGTAATTTGATAGATAACAATAGCTTAAATGCTTTGGGTCTTATTGAAAGCTTAATAATAATGCTTCAGGAGTCTTACTTTAAATTTTTGGATACACAGTAATATGTTTTATTATGATTTAATTCATATTATTCTACCGCTCATTATTGCTCATACTCGAAAGTTAAACTAAGTTATCAGGTCTTTATTTGAAAAGTGTTGTCCTGCAGTAAGTAGTAGTCAACAATAAATTGTATGAAAATGACACATCAAAATTTGCTGCCTAATATATAGTCAATTTTATGAAAAAAAGAAGCAGTCTTGAAAATGCTTAATTGCTTTTTTTTCCTTATTCTCAGGTTGTTGAACTTAGAACCTTAATCAGTATATCCAAAGCATATCGATACCAATGGAAAGCAGTCAAGGGCAAAACGTTCAGTTCATACCTGTGAATAAACCTTTACGACGTGTTCAGGTTTCATTTATATAATTATGTATTTATATTAATGAAAATTTTCTCTAACCATTCTCTTGCTTGTTATAAAATGACCATATTAAGGTTTTTCTAATAATTCTGATTTTTAACTTTCTATCACCGTCATTAAATTACTTGCAGAAAAGAAATATCAATGACAAATTTATTTTATAATTGATTTGGATAAAAGGCCTGTTTCATTAGATCCCAAATAAACTTTTTATTCAAACATGATCGAAATTTTTGTTAAAATATATGCAATTCTTCTAATGATACTATCAAAAATGAAAAGTAATTCAAAAGTTTTTAAAAAATTTGCAAATTTTGCTTTTTGGTAGCATAATGGCGAGTACATTAATTTACTGCTAATTACAAAAAGTGTGCCGAAATATCATATGTTGTTCTTTGAAATATTTTAGCTAGCAACTTCCTCCAAATTGTTTGCTTTCGGATATAAAAATTTATGAAGAATTTGGTAATATTTTTATCATTTTTACTGATTTATAGATTATTTTGCTACTGTTATATTAGGCATACCAGCAAAATAGTGAATGTTTATCATACTAAAAGATTTTCTGGCTTTAATTGAATAAATCCAAGAAGTGTTACTAATTAGATTTATTTGTGATTGCACATTCATGCAGTTTTATGACAGAGCTTTAATTCTTAAGGCGAGTAGTAAATAAAGGCAGTATAGAGGTAGTTGTGGTTGTTATGATATTATGACTAATGATATGACTGTGCAATTTGGTGAACTTTAATTATGCAATTTAAAAGAAACTATAATATGGAAAAAGTGTGGGAAAAAATTTTGATTTCAAGCATTCTTTAAACGAGATATAATAAAAGGATAGAGAATTCATGCAACGATTTCAATTTTTTTTTGCATGTCAAATGAATTTATTGAGACTACTTGTAATCATTTCAATCCAAATTTGTTTTTAAAAAAGTAAAATAGTATGTATGAAAATGCATGTTTAGATTGAGTCATGTCCAGTTGAATCAGTATATGATCTACGTGAAGATGATGAATCTGATGTTTACGATGATGCAAGAGCATTCCGTCGACCTCGTTCTAACAGCTCCGTTTGTTATTACATCTGGTTCTTTATAATTTTTAGTATTTGAGCAGTTTTAATGAACGAATGTTGTGACTAACGAGAAATGATAAAACTAAATATTACTAAAGCAAAAATTTAATCTGAAAATTAATTTAAAGCACTTATCATTTTATAGAAATCTAAATTGAATAGTGAAATGTCCAATTTTCTTTCTAATTCTTTCTAATAAGATAATAAATTGTTGAGTTAATTAATGCATGAATGATGCTATTATTATTTTTACCCGTTTTAAAAAAAATTCTCATATTTAACACCAAAAATTTTCTTCTTCGTTTTATTTATATTGATAACTTAATATTATTTATTTACACTGACCAGCATTTCAGGATTTTTTGATCTTACGCAAGACATCACGTCCCGTATCAGTTGATGTTGTTGGTTTTTTAGGTCTGCTTAATATATGAAATAATATAGCTAAATATTATAAATGAAGCTCTTAATTCCATTTCATTTATTTCGTTCTTAATCTTTTCATTTTCAGATAATCATTCTGATCCTTACAAGCAATATATGGAAGTAGTCGACTGCTATGAACTTGCACCTCATGCTGGCCGAGTAATTTTGATAGATAGTAAAATGACAGTAAGTTGCTACTTATTGCTTGTTGTTGACACACATTATTATGACATCATTACGATCATGAAAATTTTAAATTTAGAAGATTTTACTTTCTAAAAAAATTGAATTTGATTTTGTGATTTTTCCAGAGCACTCGAAATTATGAGTAGCTTCTCATAAAAATCACTGAGTTATATTTTTCATCACTGGCAATCAGCATACTTTTTTAAAACATGTCAAAACTGTAAAAAAAATCGCATAATGAAATAAATTTCAAGATCCATACCATTTCTGAATATCACGCACCATTTCTTAATATCATGCATCAGTTAGTTAATCAAATAAATTAATAAAACTGAATCTAGCAGTTTGCTACTGCTAGATTTAACTAGTGAAAGAGGTTTCCATAAAGATCACTTGTCAAGTTAATTACTGTTTTTGGCTGAGTTTAAATTTTTTGTCCCAGTACTGTCTCATTTTTGCATAGCATTTTAAAAATGAATGAGTAAATTGTATTATAGCAACAGATTTTACTAACAAATATGCATACTAATATATCGTAAATACAATAAGATTAATTTATCTTCTGCATTTTGAATAAATGTTTAATGATTTCAAGAATTTTCAAAGATATTTCGTATTGTTACTGAATGAATTGATTCAACATATCTGGAAAAGATTTTAGCTACAGCAAGCGTATAAAGTTTTCATTGAATGGAACATCAGTTCAGCAGTTGTGTGGTGTAGCAAACTTGAACGTGTCACTGCTGTACTCAGTCTAACTGATTTTCTTGTCTCACTTTTCTCAGATGATAACAAAGAATCAGTAAGTGTTGAAGAAACTGTCTCAGGTAAAAACCTTGTCTGGCTCGACTCTTCTTGCAAGTTAGCCTTTCACTTCAAATTTTACTATTTATTTTATTAACTTTTACGTAAAGAAAGTTGCATAGTCTAGTAAATATATTTATGCGCCAAATCCATTTCATATTTCGTTTGAAGAAGCAAAATATTTAAGCTTTTTTTGTTCTAAATTTTAAATATTACAAACTAGAAAATTTTTTATCTCAAAAATGCATCTATGAGAGATTGAGTATTAATATTTAATTCTTTTTGATTTAAGTGATGTCTGTGTTACATAACTGTCAATATTGACTTAATCACTTTTGACTTCAGTATACAAATGAAGCTTTCATACTTGAATAGAAAGAGTTTAAGGTTGCTGGAAGCTTGTTATGAATTTTTCTCCAGTCGCGTTCGTCGCGTAGTTATAGCCTCTGACCATTCTGGTGATGTACTTTTTTTACTTACTATTAAGCGTGTTTTGCAAGCAGTTCATAAACAGGTACTTTGTTTAAATCCCGTGAAATAGGTTTTCATTAAATTGTTTACTAATATTATAATGAAAAAAAAAACTGCTTGAATAAAAGTGCGTAAAAAAGACTTTTCAGATAATTTAATTTATTTGTTTTCACAAAGGAATTCAATTCAAATGTAATGAGAAATAAGAAGTACAAAAATGTAGTGATTTCAGAATCGGTCTTTGCATTTTGCCTCTTGGCTTAATTGGGAGATCAAAAAATCGAAGATAGGCACATGGAAAAATTTGCATACAGTAACTGTTTGCTATATTTCTTTCCATTAAATAGGACAAAATGATTGCCTTAATGACTACAATTTGTTCATCATTTCTTCTTTTCGCATGATTAAGTAAAACTCCTGTTTATTTATTTATTTTTTTTGTAATTATCAGTGGAATCGAAGCAACTGTTTAATAATTGATTCAAGTGAAATAAAATA
The DNA here is from genome assembly GCA_900618365.1 of Thelazia callipaeda. Classification (NCBI taxonomy): domain Eukaryota; kingdom Metazoa; phylum Nematoda; class Chromadorea; order Rhabditida; family Thelaziidae; genus Thelazia; species Thelazia callipaeda. The sequence goes on from UYYF01000022.1 coordinate 15,187, forward strand.
CAAACAGATGACTTGAAATTTAAGAAATATTTGTAAGCTACTGTTTCTTAGAAATAATTCGTAGTACTTGAGTGGCAATCAGATGAACTGGTTAAGTAATTAATGAAGATGATTAACTTTTTAATTATTCTTTCAAATTTAGCATTTTTTACTACCAAGTTTAAAGATTGCTTTTGCATATTTCCCTGTATTCATTTCATTATTTTTATAAAATCTCTTTGGAATTTTGATCATCATGATTTTTCTCATTGAGATTAATGAAACGAATAATTTGGAAACAGCAGCTCGGAAAATGCTTGAGCATGACATTTCCAGTCTTCCCATACTTAATACAAATAACTATCCTGTGGATGTGTTAACTAAAACAGACATCGCTTATGCTTTAGCGAACGCTAAAAATTTTAAGGTAAGGAAAATAATTGTAACCAATTTCTTAAAAAAGTTAAATCACTAATAATTTTTCTGACGAATTTTTAAAATATATAGTCAGAAGTACTAGAATGCAACTTCTTCCTGGCTATATACGGATAAGCGAATAATAAAGATTTGACATGACGAATTATTTAATTAATTAGTTAATTACAACAGCATAATGGGGAATTTATTTATATCTTGTCTCTAGAAACTCCGTTCAAAGTCACGACTGTTACTGTTATTTCAAACGAAGAAGAATTTATTTCAATGATTTGACAGAAGGACTGACTAGTGATTTATTCTTTTTGTTCAGCATTAGCATCAGCATCAGCATCAGCTTGAATGTACTGAAATAGCATTGTAATCATGTAGTATTTGTATGACGCAGAATATAAAATGTCCAGTCCATTTTTCCCTTGTCCATTTTTCCCTTGTCCATTTTTCCCTTGATGTTCTTTTCATTAGTTAATGTTATTTTTGAGCACATAAATTGGGCACTTTGTTTATTGCAGGAACAATGTCGGAAATTGACTGCAATTGATGTAGTCAGAAATAGACAACCAATGCGATTTCTCTATGAAACGAATAATGTGAACCAAATTCTTGATTTTGCTCTAAGTCGCAAAGACTGTCAATGTGTTTTTGTTACTAGTCCTACAAGTGGACAGTTAACTGGAGCCATATCTTTGTCCGATTTCATGGCATACATCCTTAACAACGGTCCTGCTCCCGTCAGTGAAAAATGGAAGTCAAATCATCAATGAATCATGTGATTGTGAACTTACTACTGCTTATGTTTGCTCCTGTCACGGGTAAAAAGTTGTATTTCTTGACTGACAATCAGCAATCGGATTCATCACCCCTTATGACACATAAAACCCAAATCTCCTCGCATCTTCCAATGAATGTAATTCTTTCCTTCTGAAAAATTTGACTACTTAAATGCAGCAGAAACTGCTGTACAATAAGCCGGCTCTCACACAGTCTAAATAATTTCTCAGTCGCAACCTTACAACTGCTCGCTACTTTTGCTCATGATAAATACTTCAATTACGTCGCGTACTTCCACTTTGCTCCCCTTATCGTACCACACTGCATTTATACTTCTAAATGTTACACTTCCAACATGTCTAGAAGCAGTTCATCTCTTCTGCTCTATACCAATTTAAAAAAAAAAAAATTTTAAACCACTACCTTCTATCCTCCACTTCTCCCTTCAATCAGTAAGGTCATAAATGTGACATACACCAATACGACGCCCTTACAACACTCAACTTCCTCACTTATAGAAGGCTGGGTTCCCAAACTTTGCCCATAGTAGTGCAAGAACCACGTAAGCCACCTCATATGAAATGAACCACCCCAGCCAAAGGAATGGAGGCATCCAATTAACTTTGGCCAGACTTGCAAGCACTTCATCTACAAAATAAAACAGGAAACTATCCAGAACACTAGCATTACATGTTTCCGACACTCTCAATTCTAAATTTAACCTCCACCAAACAACAGATTTAATTCCACTCACGAACTTGCTTTCTTCTGCTTGAAAAAGATGTCCCAAGACAAAAGTCACTCAATTTTATATTAAAACAAAACAACATATTTAAAATAAAAACTGATACAGTTAAAAAACAACATCTGCAATCTATGAGCATGCTCAAATTTTATGTTGCAATGCGATAAACTGAATCATCCTGTCTTCATCAAGTAAAAAAATAGCCCTCAAATTTTCAATAATTCATAGCCCTATATTATATTAGAATAATAGACTAACGAAATTTAATGTAATTCTAAACGGTGTCTATAAATAGCATCGTTTTGCTTACACGCTATTACATTAATGATGAAGAGCAAAAGGGTTAAATTCAACATCCACAAAATCGAGATTTTTTCAATATTTCTTCAGTATCCAAATTGTCAAACTCAGCAACAATTAATGACTCCCAAGTGCTGGAAATGCGTCAGCAGACACTTCAAACACTTGGTTTGGCTTAAAGTTTCGCCCTTGTTCATTATACGTGCCACGTCCACTCGCAAAACCATCTCTCACACGGTTGCCGCGACTGCCACGTTGATCATCTGCGAAATTAATCTCAATGTCAAGCCGCTTTGTACGTGGTTCGCGACGCTGAAATGATACCAAATTATTGTTTGCAATAAGTCAACGCCTTAACTCTTTGCTAGTAAATAACAAAGCGACCAAGAAAGTGACAAAAACATACTACTACAACGATCTCCTCTTCACAATTCTCCTCCATTACAGGCTTATTGAGCGGAACAAGCTTGCCAAAATCCTTATCATTTGTGCCTTCACCAGCCTGGCGTATATTGAAATGAGGTTTTGAACGTTTGGCAGCAATTTTCGCCTTGAACTCATCTAGAGTCAGTTGTTTCGCTCGCTCATCTGCTTCGGCATCAAGACGAAATTCATCAACCCTTTCACGCTGCACTGCATCATCTGTCTTTCCTACGCCTAGGAAATATGCTTGCACTACTAACTGGCAAATTTTCAAAAAAATCAGCAAGATTATTTTCTCCGGCTAGAGAAATGCAAATATTAGATGTGAATTTCTCAACTAAACGGAGCCATGCAATATTCCACTCCACTGATACATATGATATAAAAAACTAAAAAACCCGATTATACTAAACCACTATAAACAACATACAAAATACCATTAGTGAAGTCAATCGGCTCATTTTGCCCCACTAAATCATCATGCTCAGTTCCCCAGTTAGCTTTACCGAAACCACTTTTCTTATCCAGTGACTTAAGACCGGTACGATCTGATCCGCTCATCCGATCAAACTGGCGACCACCTCGACCTCGTCCCCCACGAAAAGCAGGTCGTTCAAATTCACGATCTATACCCCCACGATAACCACCTCGTCCGCCACGATATGAACCACGCGGCGGTCCAGAATCTGAAATTAAAGTCAGGGTTTAAATGTGCGACTAAAGTTCATCTCCCCATGCACTATTAATTGTATCTATTAATGTCCTGTAATTAATACACTATTATCAACCTGTTATATTCTGACGTTCGCTACCAAAATGATTGTGATTTCCATTACCATTCAATTCATTATGAGAGTCAACCGCAGTCAATTCATGGTCTCGATCCAAATTTCTCGTACCATTTCGCCCACCACGACTAGAATGATCAACTACAACATTGATAAGAAGTTACAGATACGAATGCACCAAGATTTGAAATCACTAATACCTGGCAGAGAAAATGGAGGAATTTATCCATCTCACACAATTTATGACATGAATAAAATCACTTACGGAAAAGGTCTTCCTCTTCCTCCACGACCACGTCCTCGACCCCTCCCTTCACCAAATCTTTCGGCGATAACATCTCGCTCGCTGTTCTACAAAGTATTAATTACAATTGAAAAACGTGCAATAAAAGTGAGTCTTCAAACAGAAAACTAAATTCTGTATCTTGATACAGATATGAAGCTTTATTACTAGCTTCACTGGTTGGAAATACATTAAACTTACTTCATCTTAAAAACTCGTTAACACATTGAACAATCTACCAAATCGACAAAGCATAGAAATTTGCAGTTACATTACTTGATAAATCGTTGAACGAGTATGTTCTACTTGCACCGCCCCTCTGCCTCGTCCAAAATTACCACCACCACGACCTCTTCCTCTTCCTCGTACACGATCTTCAGGTCGATTCTCTTTGTTTTCTTTGTTAACTAAATATTACAATAAAACATGCTGAACACAATAACAGTGAAGTATTAAAGACCCACATTCCACATCAATCTCTTATAAATTCATCCCACTGTCCTAAAAAATAACAGAACAATGTTAGCTACAGCACCAAGCGAACTACATACATTCATTCTTTTTAATTCGACTGCCAACAGAAGTCTGCGAATGATTTTTAACTGCATTTTCTTTGGATAAGGTTGTAACCACTGTCGCTGCAATCTCCTTCTTCTTCTTCATTGCAGCAGATTTATCAGCTTTTCTTTGATGTGAACTTCTTTCATCTTTCTTGGTTAGCGCTTCCGCTTTCCTGAGAATGACTTCCGGATCGTCGACCTCTGCAATAGAGGAATAATTTGCTGTTCAGGTAATGAACAAAAATTTAACCAGTGGCACAAAAATAAAACTAATGAGGCAAATTTCCGAAACAGCATCCTAATTACTATATAATAAACCTTTAGTGTGAAACACTACTACAATGAACCTTCAAACACTGAGCTGAGGTTCCAGTTAATACTATACTGAAATCATAGCCATAGTCCTTAGTTTCAACAGAGTAAACTACTTGATCATGCAGAGTAAAAACATCTTATAAAGACGATACTGACTTAGTGTGCACTATAACAAACATAATTTTGTTCATTTAACTTATAAGAATAAATAGTGGGTTTTCATAGCAATATATGAGCAATTACTCCAGTATCCCTTTGTCTTAAAATTGTGATATCATGGAGTAAAAAAGATACTTGTGTGATATAAACAGTGAGAAAAAGAATCACCATCGTCCGACAAAAATCCGAATTTGTTGGTGACGTTAACGCCGTATTCAACCATATGTTTACTTTCAGAGATCTTAAGCTGGTTACGACGTTCTTCTTTCACTTATTTATGCACGAATGTTCGAGTGCTAATCTCAATGACCAAGCTAGATAATGCTCACACAGAACCTATTCCGACGAGGAATTAATCATAGTGTTTTTTAGTACTTCGATCTGAACAATGAACTGGAAAAAATTTATCACTAATGAAGCACCACGCAGCGTAGAGAGTAGTGAACAACGCACAAATTATAAAATATCTTGAGTAACTAACAAAAAATAAATCTTACAGATTTTGTCCTGAAACACTGTAATAGGTAACTCACAAATATCAATAAACTATAGCTAATCCAATGTTTGGTTCTTATATACACACATATTAGTATTTAACAAAGTTAATTTGCCTGGATCAAAAACTTGGACACAGAAAACTCCGAACCATTACAAAAGTTAGTTTACTCTACCAAAAACAAGAGGAGCTTGGAATAAAATCAAATAACACACTGTAAACAAAAGCATGTACTAACTACATGCAATATCCGTTTGTCTTAAAATTGTAAGCATAAATCTACTCCTATAGTATGTTATAATAAATAATAAACAGTAGCCGAATGAAGCAAACAGCAAATAAACATGCTGTCAATCAATAACATCACAACAAAGAAGTATTGGCGCTAAGATAATGTGAAAAAAAATTGAAAATTAAAACAATATGAGAAAATTAGATTAGTAATGTGATTAAGGAACGATACTTCGGGATAATGTATACACAAATTTGTGTTAGTATAGCACATACTTTATATAGTTAAGCAAGCTAAGATAATGAAGTAAAAATAAGCAACAATGTAGTTGAAGATGATAAGAAGCGCTTGACAACATCACATCAGAATTTTCTAACAAGTAGCAACGATGAGCGTAGCATCACGATAGTAAGGCGCACGACTGGACGATTGCCTGGCCTAAACCTCAGCGCGAAATAGTGAGACAGATACACACACGGACAGACAGCAAGACAGACAGACATGCAAACTTCTAATATGCAGCGGCAAGCGTGGATTTTTCGCTGCAACACACGCATACACATTAACGCAGTAATCAAGCGGAATGTATCGCCCCTCTACTATATTTATTGGTTGTAGAAGACAGATTTTTCAGATACGATAAAGCAGGAATTCGAATTCGAGTATTCATTTATATCTCACGTATTTAGCAGATGCAGCACATGGTACAATATGTGACTGTACAAAAAAAAAGTAAACTAATCTAGTCTAATTCGATTCACTTCAATCTGAGCTACTTCATTTTGATTAGTTTAGTTTAATTTAGTTCAAGTCAACATTATACTACACTACACCATACCTGAAATGATATAAAGGAGAGAGCAGAAATGAAATGAATAGAACAAGATACAGCACAATATGCTATACCACACTATACTATATTAAAATTTGATCAGTACAAAAGGAAATTAAAAGAAACTAGAGCAGAACAGGACAAGGCAAGGCAAATTATAAGACAAGGCACAACGCTATACAGCACAACACATCACAACAATGACACGATATGATATGATAAGTGACATGCGACGTGACATGACATCCTCCCTATGTTCACACCTCCCTTGCTCAGCTGCACTTTTGCAATTATTCTCTACGCACGTCTTCCTGCTCACTACCTTTCACCCTTCCTCTCTCTTCATCTCAAATTCATTCCTTCTTACTTCCTCTTTCATCCTCACTACGCGTGCACTGCGTCTCATCCGTGGCTAGTCACGTGCTGCAACATTAATATGTTGCCGTATATGCTAATAATTTATAGCCTAATAGTTTTGTATCCATGCGCACATTCATACATTCAGTCATGCATTAACTCATTTATTCATTCCATTCATTCATGTACATACTCAAGTATCGAGGTTGACATCAAATGCAGTCGAAATCTAAATTATGAAGTAATAACTCACTTTAAAATGGTAAACACACGATCGATTGATTGATTGATTTATCGATATGATGATCGCTTGATTGAAGCTTAAAAAAATGTGTAATGCCGTTTCAATAGAAACACTACCTATGTAGAGATATATGTAAAGGTAGTTGAGCGATAATTGCTGATATTAGTATGTCCGTTCGCAAAACATTTGTGTGTGTGAGTGACACAACTTATCTCCATCCCCTGATCGCATTTATTCTTTAATAATAGTTTAATTACTTGTTAAATTGCTATTTTAAATAATAAAATACTTGCTAACTGAATGTTTTGTATTGTACAGATATTTATTTTTAGATTATTACGCAATAAAGTATTTTCTAAACTTTGTACTCACTAAAATCTGAATTATGGCTGCTTCCAAACAAGGTAATGCTGAGAAGTAAAGAAAAAGTACACGTATATACAAATAATAAAGTTATAGTTCCCTTCAGCTTTATGAATGAACTTGATATTTATTGAATGATATCAGTGTGATTCACTATTTGCCACAATTTTATATGCGTAATAGGACTTCATAATTAATTAAATTATTCATTAGGCAGGTGTGAACAATTTTTGATTTCTGCTAATGTAATGAAAACTTCAAGTATGTTTTTCACTATATAATAATGTTCTACGGTAAAGGCATTAGCTTTCGATGCCTAGTTGAAAAGAAAGATGCAAAAGAAATCAGCCATCTAATAAAATTTACTTCTGATTTTTTTAAACTAATCATTGGTTATTATTAGAAAGCTAATGCTATTGCTTTTATGTTAAATTTTCAAATGATTATAATCCGTTAAGATTATAATCATTTGAAAAAATTCCTACAAAATTGAATTATAATCGATTATTTTAACTTTTTTGTTGTTTTAAGAAATTTATCAGTAAAACATAGTTGTTGGTAAGCAATTGTTTAAAAAAATGAGAAGCTATTATTTCAGAAGACAATAACAGAAGACTGCTAGAAGAATTAAATCGAACTCGGCAACTGATGATGAAAAACTCGGGGTATGTTTTTGTGCTAGCAGGCGTAAAATATACTCTTTTAAACTCAAAATGGCCATTTTGGATTATCAGCAACAGTTTGAGATTAACCATGCAAATATAAAATCAAAATTGCCTTTGAAATTTGAAAAAACTGAAATTGTTGGTGTAACAAGCTGTGATCAAATTGTGTATCACAGCGTGGTTATTTTGAATCATTTTTTCGTCATTATTGACAAGTTTTGATCGATATTATAATGTTTTTTTTTCGGATCTTTAAAAATGAAATTTCCCGAATATTGTGCATTTAGGACTTCAAATCGGCCTTTGGCACCGGATCCAGTAGCACCACGTTGTGACTCGCGCACTATTCAATTAGTGAATAGTTTAGAAGCACAAACGCCTATTACATTCATTTTGTCGAATTCACAGTACAACAATGCAATTTTACCAATATTTCCAAGAATAGCACCTTCCTGATCTATGTGAATACGTGTTTTTTGAAATTTGTTCTAACAAAAACTATGTGAACAAAAAAAATGTGAATAAGTAATCATAATTATCAGACAAGTTGAACTTGACAAAGTAGTATTTTTGCTAGTCGTTGCATAATATAGCATCATTTTAAATCACTTCATTATTTTACAACATTTCTTTAATTATCCATCTAGGCTGTTTTGGCCACATATCAGTGTACTGTATTAAGTAATAAATCAGGAAATAAGTTTACATAGCTTTCTAATAATTTTCTCACTCTTTAATTTCTGAAGGTACTGATGCTGATTTTCACACGGCAAAGTCATTTTGTATATCAGTAAGATTGGAGTTTTCTGTGAGTTTTGAACATCTAGAATTAAAACTTCTTAAGTTCTTATTCAGTAGCTTCGGTAACTACTTTAGTTAGTGAGTAAGCTGTAATTATCTAAAGAAGCTTGTTTTTTCGATATTTTTAAGCTGCCGTTCTTTTGCTTTCATTTCATGATTTATTTAATTAGCGTAGGATTGTGCCGAAATGTTTTTCGATCTCATTCAAGTTCTACACTATTAATTATGAATCAGAATATATGAATGAGTAAATATAGTTATTCTAGAAGAACTGACGTAAATAATTCTTAGGGAGCAAAGTTTCATGGTATTCTCAATTTCTGCAATGACGCTTCAGATGCAATTTGAGGTGATCACTGCGTGAAAATAATCGACCACAAACAGAACAGCGGAATGGACGGTCACCGGTATGCTTTCGATAGTGTCTAAACGGAGAAGTGCATCATAAAATTATTTCTGAATGAGGTTGAGGGAAATTTATATTTATTTATGGGATTTTCTACTGAAAGTGATTATGATGATTATGTATAAGATTGTAAGATTATCATGTCTGAAATTCAGTTTCTTAGTTTTACTGTTATGAAATTTTTAATGAAATTTTGATCAAGTGTAACATATATGATATTATTCAACCTTGTCAATTCATCACTTCTTGTAAACTTCCATAGACATGATGGCCAGCTACAGATGTATGGCTTTTCACCGCTGTGTGTTCTCATATGAGCTTTTAAGTGTGAGCTTTTATTGTATTTCTTGCAGCAGCCAGGATGAATACACTCGTGAATTAAATATTTCTTTATCATCAACTGGCGTTTTCGTTTCTTTTCTTCTGATGTAGGAGCGTTTTTCAACATCCTATAAAAGAATTGATCAGTTTCGTTTATTTATTTGAACTTAAAATAAATTTGTTTTAGCAGTAAATGAATTTATGAAGTATTCAATTTATACAGTTTGTTTGTAATTACGTGACGCTTACTCTGTGATTTTCGTGCTGGATGAAGTGCTCATTGTGAGTGTTTCCTGTGTATTTGTTGTTAACGAGACCAACTCTTGTGCAGAAAAGTTTCTCACTTCAGGTTCACTTGTTTTTTCATCAAAGTTAGAATAAGATAATGAAGCCAGAAATAAGGCAGAAGTTGATTCGTATGTTGTAGCAGAAAAATTTGGTGGTGTATGAACTTCCTTTTCTTTTGAATGATATGTTTGTTGAATTTGTTCTTCTGTAGTCTTTCCATTATGTTTCACTTCAAATTTTCTAGGTATCGGAGGCAAACTGAGAGCAATAGGTGGATCGCACTGCGTTCGATCTCGGCAGTGAATCTGGATTAATCCTTATTATACTACGCTACTCATTTTTAGTTTTCTTGTTTTCTGTTCATGACAAATTCTTTCAATCTTTAGTGTTTTTTTAATGCTGTCGACGGAACTATTTGCCTATTTTGCTTGCTATGATAACGTTATTTTTTACTGACTATCACTGTCGTTGTAATGATAAAAAGTGAGTCATACCTGAAAACATCGAGAATGTTGGTGATTGATCTTAGCTGTATTTAGTGGTGATAATGAGCTGAAGCAGTAATGTGGATCTGTGATGCCAACATGTTCTGTATTTAAGAATTCAGATATATCTTTCCAGATCTGAAAATCATGACAATTTGGTACCGAAGTAATTAGTGTTGCGAGTTAAATTTAAGCAAGTTCTTAGTATCATGATTTATCGGTATGTCTATGTCTGGCATTTGTATTGTTAGGAAACTTTATAAACTAACGATAGTAACTGGTTGGAAGAAGTTTTGTTAATAATTGGAGTTAGCAAGCTTATTTTGTGTAAAAATACAAAAGAGTGTGCTCTTTTTGTCATTCCAAAAAAAGCATTTGAGCTTTATATTTCAATGAGTTTAAAGCATGAAATGCAGATCATATTCACTATTTTACCATATGAGCAAAATGTTATGAGATTTGGTCAAAACTTCCATGATACTCTCTTTAAGGATGAGATGTATGTATTATATCAAATAGAGTTACATGAAGACGTACTTCGTTAACTTCTGATGCTTGCTGATTGTCGGCAACTTGATCCATATATGTTTCACATACTTGTGATTGCGTATATACAATTATCCTGTCTACAAAAGGATTCCAAAATTTTTTGAGTAAATAGCAAATAAAGGAATACGGCACAAATTTTGTAATAGTAGTAATTATTAATTCCAAATGATACCAATAACAAACATACATGATCTAATCCACTATGAATACAATTTTGAATTAAAAAATTGTCTTATTGTAAATATATTCTTTAAGATTTTTGAAGCTAAAAATTTGATGATCAAAAGTTTTGAAAAAAATTTAACCATTTGTATATGAACGCATAGAATTACTCTCTAATTATTAAGTAACTTCACTTTCTTAATCAAGCCTATTACAGTACTAAATTTATTCTCTCATTAATTCATTTGTACAATTCAACTTTTATTTAAAAAATAAAAAAATGCATATGGCATAAAAATAATGCACTGAAAAGTAGAAACAAATATATAGGTTGCTAGAAAGTACTTGCGGAAATAAATTGACTGCATTGGAGTGATAACATGCTCATCGTTCATTTTAGCAATCACATTTTTTTATTTATTGATAAAGTGAAACATTTTATTGCCTCTAATTCTATTCCCCTTATCATCATTTCACGTTTTCAAACTTGACGTGTGTTTAATCTTACTTATTTTTTGTAAATTCAATATTGAAACTTGTACTTTTTATTAATATAATTATTGATATATTTTCTGTTGACTCGTACTTACACACTTAAGCACTTTATTACGTACTTTTTTTGTGTGTGATTGTCCATAAACTGAATCACTGGTCATAATTATTTATTTAATGCATATAATTTTTTTTTTTCATAAAAATTTTATCCAAAAATTGACAATACAAAATGTTAGAGCAAGAAGAAACTATTTGCATAAAATGGAAGAATAAGAAACAAAATGCTAAAAAACCAGTAAACCAATATAACACAGCACTTTGTTTGAAAAGCGAAAGAAAAACCAAGTTGTTTTAAAGTTTTCATTTTTAATCTTATATACTGAAAGTTACAAAATTTTATTTTTTACATTCTTTGAAAAAAAAAATCATTAAAAAAAATATTGATAGCTTTTCTAAAAGTCATGTTGATTACATTACCATAATGTTAATTTCTCATTAGTTTCAATTTACGTAATTTTGCTGCTTACGTTAAATGATGTCAAAAATTTACTTTATGCTGAAGATATTTATTTAAAAAAGTGTAAAAGTATACATATGACAAAATACAAACAAAAATAATGGCACTCATTAATAGATGATTGGAAAACTTATGGTTGAATACAAAAGTATACAAACAGGTCAGATTATGGATGTAGCATAAATGTCATAATAAGGCACAAGGTCATATCATCATAATAAATGCCACATTAAAAAATATAGTGATGAGAACAGAAGTGGAGATAATAGTATCATTGAATGAATACAAGACGATAGATAGTCTTATCATTTATATTACATTTGAAAAGATCAGATACGAAGCGGTTGGATAAAAATGACATAATCACAGATTATGCGTTATTTTATGATTATATCCAAGTGAGACAATTTGAATTTGTGGTTCAAGCAAATGTACAAAAGCACAAATAAAATAATATCATATACAAGTGAGAAAATTGCTTTATTTGTTAAATTGAATCCTAAATTGAATAAAAAATTGTATATTGTCAAATTAATTCACTTGTTTCAAATTCATAATTTTGTGCATTGAATATTTTCAGTAGTAATAAAATCAAAAATGTAACGAAGAAAAATTAGTTAAAAATTAAGACTTTTCAACTTTTTTAAAGCTTAGAGTATATTTTTGATTTCATACATTTATTTCTTAAAAATTGTACAAACAAAAATAGCAAAAATACTTGCATATATTAATTTATATTAAAAATTTTTTGCTTTGCTTGATGTTTTCAATTTATATTTGCATAGTGTTTATAATTTTTCAACTTTTTAATAAATCAGAATATAAAATTAGCATAGTTTTTGTAATCAAATGTTTATAATTATAAAAGTTTAAATGCTAGCAAATAGAAATTATTCTATACACGAAAATGTTAAATAATTTTATTACTTAATATTTTTGTTCATTTTTATGATTACTTTGGAAAAAATTTTTTCTACGTATTTGTCATCAAATGAATTTTTTTTTTTTTTTTGCCTTTGCACAATACAATTACTAATGTTAATACTATTTCTGATGATAGATTCAACGATTTTAGAATAAATGTCAATAAGATTACAAGCTGACATGGTACGATGAGTTTTGGTAAAAGAAATAAAATTTATGCAGCTGCTATTCAAGCAGAAAATAACGGTAGGTAGTAAGTTAGTTAAGCTGAGGTGATAAATAGGTAAACAAGTGGTGCCACTGTTCCAAAATCACGAAAAAATTAACAAAACTGAGGAGGAAAATTGATGTTCATTACCAATTGTAGTAGCTATTGTCATAATGAGGTTGCTCATAAGCTTTTTTACACTTTTCATTCTGACAAAGTTTTCTTCATCACTCAATTCACTACATAAGGTATCAAATTCTTCCTACCATTTTTAATGCAGTTTTGCAATTGCTAAAGTTCAAGACGTGGTTTAATTTAATTACTATACTTGCTAAAGAAATTGTAGATTTTTGATAAAAAATTAATTTTGAAAAATAATTCTACAATATGGTCCGTTTTTCTTTTCATCTGTAATTGAGTTTACTCTGAAAAATTTTGATAGGGGAAAAGTTAATTGACAATCAGTACAAACTATTATTATTATTATTAATATTATCATTATCATTATTATTATTATTATTATATCACTTGATTGACAATAATTTGAAACATTATCAATAATTTAAGAAAGTAAATTTCATCAACAATATTTTATGCTTTTATTCATTCTGATTGATAAGGCAAGGGTAAAGTTATAAAATGCTGCAGTAATAGAATTGAAATCTAACAGTCAGTTTAGATTTGTACAATAATTTTTTAAGTTAAATTTTACTTAAGAATTTACTACAAATTTGTTTACAGCCTCATAATGTTCCTTGCTCACAACTAGTTGTGTTTGGTGATGATTTCACAGATGATGGCATGGAAGTTGATGCAAATTCATTTGGTTTTGCAAGAAATTCAAATGGTCCCATTTGGTCAGAATATATCAATCGAATACTTGATTGTAATGAGGTGGTCAACTTGAACTTAATCATTTACAATCAACAAATTTAAAAATAATTTACTGATTGCTTTGAAGAAAAAAATTTTTTGAAATATTTATGTGCGATATGAATCAGTGTGCATTGATAAGCTTACAAATTTATTTGTCATGATTTAATAGAAATTTTCAATCAGTCAAAAAAATTTATGCTATTAAGTAATTTTTTATGCAATTTTTTTAATGTTTATCATTTTCAGTACATTAATTACGCGCACAGTGGCGCTAAAAGTAGCTATGATAATATGTATTTCTCAGATTGGTCAGGAATTTTATGGCAAATTGAGTATCATCTCATGAGTCATCGTTCTACACCAAAAGGTAACAAGTATGGTTTAATTTTTGCATGACATTCTTGAAATTGTTACAAAAATATCAAAAGTATAATAAAGGAACAACTGTAAAATTTGCTTTTAAGTAAATAAAACTTTATTAGTTAACGACACAATTTAAACTATTATTTATTCAGTATTTAAATTATTTTTTGATTGCTTATATAATTACACTATTAATGCATGCTTGCTGAGGAGCTATTTTCAATTCATGCAATTTTTTTTTTTGATCCGCTGCTGTATTTTTAAATACATTGCCTCATTTTCATAGCCTAAATTTCAATATTTGAAACTACTATTTACCATGAGCTATTAAGCTGACGTATAAATTTTTTGAGATTCTTTGGTAATATTGCAAACTGGTGGATTACCAGAATTGCTGTGGCAGCAACAAAACTATATTAATGGTTCATTTCATATTGATCAAATCACTGAAAATATAGCACATGTGGTTCTGGCTTTGATTGATACTATTGATAACGGTTTTTTATACTCCATATTATTTTTTGAACTCATCATCATAATGCCATTTTGTTGCTTCCCAAAATTTCTATCACTAGTAATAGATGAATTTCTGTACTCATGAAACTATTGCTCTTCTCTAATTCTAAAATACAATTTAGTAATCGAAATCGTTTACTACTAATTAATGAAATGTAAATGTATCAGGCATCATAATAATCATGAATATGATTGATCCATCTGAAACGCCACTGTTTGCAACAGATAATGGTAACGGGGACATATCGTTACCGGTATCAAGCATTAACGCGGTAAGTTAGCAAGTTGAAGAAGTCATTATAAAAATAAGCTTTGTGCTATATAAAGATTTCGCAGATAAAGCTTAATTATTTCAGAGTAATCACTTTAATACTGACACTATATAAAACAACAATTATGTATTTAAATTTCTCGTTTAGAAGCTTTGGAAGTTAGTGCAAAGTGAGGGACGTGAAAATCAACGAATTAGGCTATTTGATCTAAATGCAGCCATTGTGGATGCTATTCGAGGACTAAATGCAAAAGACGCTTTCACTTTTCAGCAACCTAATATGACGTACATTTCAATATTTCAAACTTAAAAGAATAAATTACAAACAAGCAAACTTACTAATAAGCAGTTTATATGATAAAAATGAAGGATGATAGTTGAATCACAAATCTTGAAAATTTGACTACATGAAATCCCGTGATTCCAGAATGCAAGAGACTTATTGAATTTAATTCTTACTTCGAAACTTAAGTGAAGGTAATTTCTACTTTAAATTTTCTACTATTTGTCATAATTTCTACTTCTACTGACTTTCAAAGCTTTTTAGGTCTCGGAAGATATACGAATATGCTTATTATTACCAGTGGTATCCATCAACGCTAGTACATCATAAAATTGCTCAAAAGTTAATCAAATTTTTGGAAGACCTATAAAATGTAAAAAAATAATCTCGTGTATGTGCTCAACTACGACCCATTAACGCTATTTATAAGAATCCTAATGGAAATGAACGAAAAATTAGCATAAATAATGACCCAAATATAAGACAAAAGTGATATTACGGATTGATCTTCATGTATAATGTGTAGTATTCTGTAATTTTGTAGAAGCCATTTTAACAGATTTTTTGTTGTTGGGTTCTCATAATTTTTCTAGAATCGCAAAAACAAGTTAAAAATCACATAATTTTTATTCATAACTTTCAAATTTATTCTTCATAAAACAAACAATAATTATTCAACAAAGCTTCTCTTTCAAACAAAAACAGTCTTAAAACTCTTGGAATGATTAAATCAGTAACATTCACACATCACATTCGTATATCTGAAAATCACAGGTTTTTGTGTAAAATGCCAGTAAAAGTAACAGGTTACTATACAATAAAGTTGAGTAATCTATAGCTGTAGTAAATAATTTTTCAAATTTATTGATGCTATCAAAAAAAAGACTAATAAAAAAATTCAAAACAGTCCATTTACCGCCACCAAATTGTAAATGAATGTCGTGCAATTGAGAATACGATTTTTCATTAAACATAAACGAGTAAGAAAAGAATATGGATCACTTCTATCACTTCCTTGATATTGAAAAATTTGCATACAATATGATCATCTCTTTTTCTTGTTTCGAAAATATGTTCCTTTTTTCTTACCCTAAAAAATTTTTTTGAAAAAATAATTGAAAAATAGACATCATATTCTTACTGATCATTAACTAATTGCATCTTTTAATGATTTAGATGATTCTTGTAGTCAATATCGCTACCACCCAAACAAACGCTTCAAGTAACCAATCACTTTTCCAAATACGATAAAAAGCGATACTTCTCGACTTTCTTCAACATCACACTTTATTAATCAGTCAATTCCTTTTTTTCCTGCAATATATGTAACTATCTTGCTAATTTACGTGAATAGTTTCACGAAACATACCTGAATAGTTTTACGAAACAACAGTGAAAGACAGATATTGAGTAATAAATATAATATGATACTTGTTACCACAAGTATTAAGAACGAGCCCGTATCATCAATAGCCCATAATGAGATACGCGTAAAGCGATCCAATAACATCTTCTTCAGATCCTCCAACATCTACAAAACATCAAAATTCGCCAATATTTCTACGCATTTATCTGTTAATTTTTGTCACATATTTCTACATCAGTGAAGTATCAAAATGAAGTGTCATTAATAAATGAGAATAGCTTAGTAATGACCAGAGGTCATCTGAATATGAGCAGAAATATCAGAAAAGACATCTCTTTCTAATAGCTTTATGACCCCACATTTCAATTAATACAAGTAATGGCGATAGGATGTAAAAGCAATTTGATGGGAACAATTTTTTAAGATCAAAGAAGCATATCTGTGTTACATGTCTCAGTTTTACAACTCAGCCAAAACAGAATACATAACAATCACTTCTCGCATTATAAGCACAACGATTCCATCTTTACATTGATATCTCATTAAAAAAGAGCCAACTGAAATAACAATGAAAGATAAATAACGTAAAAACGCAACAGTTGCAATAATCACTGATAAATGGATTAATAAAGAGGCAGAAATAATCATCTACTGATTTATCAACTATGAAATTAAGATCAACTCAACACGTAAAAATTTACTTACCTGAAGATTCCTGACACAAGTAAAACAACAAACGAGTAATAACACTCAACAGAGGACTCTTACATCCGAATTTGCACTTTTTTTAACAAAAAATTTAAAAAACCTTTTGAAAGGACTCTTGAAAACTCTTTCAGTAAATAGAATTTATTTTAAAAAAATTAACTTGGCAAGAGTTCATAACCTATTTATTAAAATAAATAAATAAATATAATAGCATATAATACCTGCATACTTGAACACCAAACCCAATACTTAAAAAATTATTGGTCTTAGAAAGACAAGAACAACAAATCTATACATATTTAAATATAATTGCTTTAATTCTCATAAACACAAAGCTTTTAATCTCGATTGCATTAATGAAATTATATTTCTTAAGCTGTGTTGAAAATTACTTCTCTCTTTTTTTTCAAATTTCCAACGGAAAACATTTTAGAGAATTTATTTGGCACTAATGTAAATTATGAGAGCATTTTATAAACTACAAACTGTATTATTTTCATCAAAACTTTAGTTAAAAAGCATTTATAATTACGACACCAAAAAAAGTCGATGCAATAGCAGATAAAGTACGCGTATAAAATCCAAATCGGTGAAGAATGTAAGAAGTTTGAAAGATTTTTCCCAATATGGAAGTTGAATAACATGTGTAGCCACATTTTATTCGATATACGAAGTAAACATCGACCATTAACTCTACCATTTGGAATACTGATAAATGCAGATCAGGAATAG
The DNA here is from genome assembly GCA_900618365.1 of Thelazia callipaeda. Taxonomy (NCBI): domain Eukaryota; kingdom Metazoa; phylum Nematoda; class Chromadorea; order Rhabditida; family Thelaziidae; genus Thelazia; species Thelazia callipaeda. The sequence continues at coordinate 33,405 of UYYF01000022.1, forward strand.
ACCAGTCCTTCCATGATTTGATAAACAGTACTCTTCGGTACTTGAATCTGTAACGGTGAATATTTGTGATAATATGAACTCACAACCTTTGAAAAATGAGATATATGTTAATAAAAAAGAAGACAAATCAAGTTTGACAGAAAGCTCTTATATACATTTGTTTGAATATAAGTCTAAAATACTCAATAACTTTTTTAAACATAAATTCATAAATCTTCAAGTAATACAAATTTATTGAAGTTCTGAGAATCGATTTTTCTTTTCTATTAAAGCGCTGTTTTGAAATTTTCAAGGTTTTCTAAAACAACGTATCAGGAAATATGACTAGTTCACGTACATAATCGTGCTGCAATTAAGTGCTTTATCCCAGCCCTTTGGTGTTTTGAAGACCTTTAAAATTTTGACCAGAAACTTCCTTACTTGCATATTTGACACTGTAATCTATTTTCAGTGGATGCTTTTCGCATCCACAAATTAAAACATTTCTTATGTACCCACAGCATAGAGCCCGAACATTTACAAGGTCGTAGCCAACCCTTCATACCAGTTCCTTCTGCATAACAAAACTTACAAACCTAAAAAAATGGCATGATAACCATGAGATTCCTTTTTTTCAATCCTGAATATTTTGTGGACTTTAGAAAGTTAAGTCTGGAACCAAAAACTATTAACATTACGAATCTAAACTACGAATGCAGCATTAAATAATTCTAGAGAAATTAAAGATTAATATCTGCCTCCAATTTTGAGTGTCTGTAGTTTTCAGAAGCCTGCGGAATAAAATTACCTTCACGTCCTGCTTTAAATGCTTGATGTAAGGAATGGAGTAAACACTTGCCTTTTCGCACATTTCTATTTTCAATAAACAGATGTCCACGTCAGTTGGCGGCTACCTAAAAAATTTTCACAAAAGTAAAACAAAAATAATATTAGACTATTTTTGGGAAACCATCCTATCGATTATCAAAGTTCAGCAAAATATACGTAATGAGTAAGATTCATGATAGAAATTATGATAGGATATCATCCTAAATCAACATAATACTTGCAAAAGCACATGGGGAATATGCCGAACATTTAACACAAAATATTTAATGCTGATGTATTACAGTTTTATAATGGCAGAGCTAATTGAGACAAAAATAGAACATACATGACAAGTACTGAATTCTTTGCTTTCATGTTAACCTCACAAAAAATAACATTCAGTAGTGAGTACACTGCAATATGATGAGATAATCTATCACCGGAAAAGAGATATTTGGATAGGCAGACAAAACATCATATTTCAACTTCCATATCAGGAGAGAGTAAATTCTTTACCTAAAAGAAAATTTTCTTATAAACAAATGATCAAATCAGCTAGTTCTCAGATATAATTACTTGAAACAATACCTAAAAGATATAACAATAGAAAATATGTCATCTAAGAAAAGTAAAATGAGATAGGAAAAAGGTCCATCAGCACTGCCATCACTGATTTGCTTTTATTTTATAGTTAACAGCAGCTTACTCAAATGCATACAGAAATACGAAGTTCTATAATTTGCTAAGAAATGTTAGGGAAAGTATATGCTTTTATAAAATGAAATATAATTATTGTAAGATAAAGAATGTGATTTGGCAAAAATTACTCATTCAAACTATAAAGTTTCTGTTGATGGAAGGATTAAAAACCAATGAAATAATTGAAAAAAAAAAGATTATTTATAGTACATATGTTTATAAACAATCTCAAGTTTTATACACGCTGTACATTACTATAAAATATGACAAAAAACAGATTAGTTAGCATCCATTATTGTTGAAGAGAATATAGATGATACAATGTTATACGTAATATTTGAATAAAAATCAAATCTATTTTTTGTGCCAACGAAAAGTTTCCACCACAGTGCATAGCTACCATAAAGAAAAAATGCAAAACCGCTATTAAAACAACAAGGTAAATAACGACATAAGCGATATGTTAAAACTATATCAATGTATATCTGCAGTATGTCACTAATTCGTAAATGTAAATGTGGCCAATGCCATTGACTATAAGGCTTTAAACTCCATCGACGGCGGTAAACATAACTGAAATAACTAATATGAATAACTGCTACAGTAAAACTGAGAATAAAGAGATTTTGTATTCATAGTAGATAAGCGCACAATACATTGATCACTGAATTGTAACAAAATTCGGAGCAAAAAGACGTAGGAGAGAAAACAATGTTAATTATTAACAATAAATACAATTTATTTACTAATCAACATCATCATTTCTACCAATTAAACAGCATTAAAGATAAAAAATGTGCAATGAAAAAGCTTACTGGCAAATTTCGCAGTCATATTTCTTCATTCCTGGGGCTTGGAAAAGCCACTGCTTAAAGCAGCTCATATGAACCCACTTCATCGTTCCGACACATTTACATGGCGATAACCAATCACCAAAATCATTATCTGATAAGCAATATCGACATATCTATAAATAATATATTTTTTGCTTCTTTCATCATTAAATAAAATCAGTACAAAATAAGTCATGAAAAATATATTCTTGTGAAGTTAACGGAACTGATCATAAAATGGCTAGGAAAACTATGCCCCTTATACTGTTGAAGCGATGAATATTTGAACATAAATATAAGAATTACATCTAATGGCACATCCACAAGTAAAGTCAAATTTGTTTTTTGAGAAAATTCAGCTGAAAACGCATTCTAATATTATAATATAGCTCACATCTAACGCTGTAAACAATATTGCACGGAACCTTCAATTCAGAAAAAGAAAAACTGCAGTACTCATTTTTCATATGTAAAAATTAATCAGTAAATATGAAGTATTAAATGCTATTACTGACTGTAATTCTTCCAAATTTGTTTGATAAAATCATAGAACTCAGAAAAAGAAATCAGAAAGTAATTAGTTTCTTTCAAAGTATACTTTAGATCGGTCAGTAGTGTTGTTATCACTCGATAGTGGAGACATGCTGTGATGTGAGAGAGAAAATATACCAGAAAGATTGTCAGCTTCTGATAAATAATCTTCGCTATCGCTTCTATTCTTCTTGCTACTACTTGATGGTATTGAAAGAAGTTGATCCTCATCCATTACTTTAATACTTCTCACATATGTAAACAACGAATAAGAAGTGGACTCCCAAACAAGTCAAGACTACACAAATACCAACCAGTCAGCCGGATACAAAACGAATTTAGAATTAAATTCAGAAACTCTATATTTCAGAACAACGACTAACCGTTTAATACCCAATGCCCTCACTTATTTTACTTCATTTGAATATTAATATGCATAATAATGATAATATTATTAATAGAAATTTGCATATTCCCACTAGCATATCAGTCAAGAAATTTAGTTTCAGCCTGCATCTCAAATTAGTACTTTTTAAATAAAGTCTAATCTGAGGTATGTATTATTCAAATATAAATACAAAAGCAACGAAAAAAAAAGCAATATTAGCATTCTTAAATGCAGATATGATCCTTTTGACATTTTTTTTATTGCAAACAATTGCTGACATTTTAGCAATTAAATTAAGCTAAAATTCAAAAGCTCTTCGATAATATTTTGAAATATTATTAAGATTGCAAAATAATCCATTTTTGTAGCATAACTTTAAAACTAATAATTTGAAAAATATTTTTTATCATTATTTGACTAAGAATGCTAAAATTCAATAGCTCTTCGGTATTAAAAAATGTTAAGAAATAGAACTATGATAACTATTTTAATGAATGGAGACAGCAGTGAGCTCAGAATTTGCATAAATAATATACTCATTGAATTGATTAAAAAAATTTGCAGCTTGCTTTTGCCTACTAAAATACAAATCTTGCAATTATCATTACCAAAAATATAATTCAAATTATCGGAACTAAAAATACGCTAGTTTTGAACTATTAAGTCTGCCTCACTCTTAGCAGAAACTATTATAAGCCTCAATATTGAATATTGAACTATTTTTAGAGTTATTTAATATTTAAAATTTCAAGAGTTTATTGATAAAATTCAATGATTATGCTTCATCAAGAATTGCAAAAAAAAGTGCTATGAAAAATAATAAAAGCATCATTGCTTCCAATGGATGTTGTTGTATCCAGTTGACAAAAATATCTAACTTTTCAGTTGCGATTTCTTGGGCTTTGCTTTCACTTGTCGATGATCTTAAATTATTAATGTCTCTAATTAGATCTTTGAATAAATTTCAGTTACTGATTAAAGTATTTAATCGCAAAATTTTTTCTTACATTTTTTAATTTTCAGCAAAAAAAAAAGTTATTTATTAAAGCATTTTGAAAGTGCTTTTTTTTGTATTCATTATATATTTGATTCTTTTGTCTTGTTGATAACTTCAATATTTGATGCACATAATATTTTCTAGAATCTGAAGATCAGCTTATTATTTCATACTAAATCTGTTAATTGACTCATGTCAGTAGATGTTAATTGATCTTAATATGCTAATGACGGTATCTGTTCATTTATTACTTGTGAGTATTAATGGCATTCATTTATGGTCAGTGGTGTAAGGAATAAAGAGGTGAGAGATTAAATGTATGAAAGAAAATAAGGTATTCAAGGAGATTAGACGTAACTGAAGGCAATAGCTAAGAAAGAGAAAGGAACGGAACAGAGATTCAGAATAAATTTACGTCTTTGAATATTGCTCATCGAGTTTTGATCTATTTGAAGGACTTGGTGCTTCTTTTTGTTGTTCAAATGTAAATTTAGTTAAAGGTAATTCTTCTGTTTCTTCGTTTCTGTCTGTTGAATGCAGTTCTGCTAAAATTTAAAACAAGTCATAATAAATTTGTATGGTGTAAATGAGTTACACACTGATTCATATACTTCAATAAAAGTTTTCTATGATTCTATCTTGTATATATGTATATATAACTATAAAAAGAGTAGATATAAAGTTTAAGGATAACCAGTAGTTTTAAATTATTGAAAAGTTAAAAGGCACTTCAGGGTTATTATTATTATTATTATTATTATTAAATGGCCTTAATAGTATTCAAAAAAATTTAGTCCTAATTAACTTTTAAGTATATTTACAAAAGAAATAATTGATTCTGTACAATATGATATCTCTGAATTTCTTTAATTAGTATTTGGGTATTTTTGCTTTCTTGCCTATCAGTTTGGTTATTATTGTGTGATTATCGGCGATGTCTTGCTCGACAAAATTTGTTGCAAGCATTAGTTTAGGAAGTCTTTCATTGCTTGCATTTTCAGTAGAAATTATTAGAGGTCGTCGCCATGTTAATAAACATCGTTGTTCTGCACGCGGTGGAATACAACCACTTCCTGCTGGTAAAGCCTAACAATACTTATGATAAATTCAAGTTATTAAGAATTTTTCATTAAATGCATCAAAATCATACAGGCTAGAAATTAAACGGAAATATTATCTTGTCTATTTGCTTATTAGATATTAGTTAGAATAACTACTCTGTTACCGTAATGTTAGAAAGTGCATCAGAACGAAGTTTGAAAAGCATTGGTAAATCTGCATGATTGCACAACAATATCTCAGTTTGCGCCATTTCGGGTCGTTGTTTTGTTGGAGCAAAATAAATCGCAACTGCTCTAAAATGATTTACAAATAAACTCTTGAAACCTATATTTTTATTTGATTCTCTTTCAATGTTGCCAATAAATAGAAATCATTCATGAAAATTCAAAAATGTAAATCATTTATGATTTTATCAACACAAATATTTTGCTAGCAAACGAAAGTTATTCAATCAGACAATTTTCACAAAGAAAAAAATCTTCAAGATTGTAATTGCAAAGTAAGGCAAATTAGTGTTTCAAGAGAGAAGCTTGAAAAAAATTCTTTATTCAAAAAAGTGCTAATATCATTTGTTTAACATTGTTAAAATAAAGCAAACATTTTCTAAAAATTCACTGTTTTGGTTTTTGCCGTTGCGATTTGATTACATAACTTGTAGTAAGTGGTCCTTGTGAAGTTTGAGTAACATCCAAACTTACAGTTTTGTTTGATGAATTTAATTCTTTATTGCTAAAGCATTGTAATTTTGAATTTTTATTAAATTAGTAAATTATTATATGTACTCTTATAAGAAATACACATACTCATTTCCATATATTAATTTTAAGTGACTTTTTTCCAAAAAAAAAATTGATGATGATTTACAGCAATTCTTTATGAGTACAAAAATCTAAATTACTTTCTTTTAATCATTTTAATTAATCTTAATGCATATTACAAAAGCTGAAAATTTTAAATTGGAGGAAAAAAGTTAGAAAAATTGTCATTTGGAATATCTAAACTTTTGCAATGTTATTTTGATTACTCGTTGATTGATTTTTTCTTTTTCAACTTAAAAAATTTTTTCACTTTTACTTTTTTGTTCATTTTTTAAAGTTTTGTTTTCAATACTGTATCATCAGTTGCCTAGTTTATTCAATTTTCATTGGCTATAAAATTTAGTAACAGCCCTTTATTACGGTAGTTTGATTTTATCATTGAAATTGCGATTTAAATTACAGCAAAACACAAATAAAAAATGAATCTGACAATCAAAAAGTTTTTTAAACATTCCATGTAGGTTCAAGCAAACTTTTGTTTGATTCGAAAAACTTTTTTGATCCAAAGCAATCTAATCGTTTTTTTCTTTTTTTTTGCTTTTTAAAAATATTGAAATAAAGAGCTGGAGAAGATTTCTGATCTGAAATAAGTCTTGAAATACTGATTACAAGTGAGAAGGATTCAATTATTACAGTTTAGTTCGTTGAATTCTGGAAACAGACATTTTTGTCGAGTAATCCATTTTTGATAACGACTTAACAATGATGTTCCTTATCTTAAGACTGATATACAACCAGCTTTGTAATGAAATGATAAATAATGCAGTGCAACTTTGCATCGCTTCCATTTTTTATGACGTTAAAACTAATCACAAATTTGCATAAATCTTTCTGTTTAAAAATTTGCATAAATTTTAGTCTCATGTTTATGCAATTTTTTGCTAAATATAATTAGTAAATAATGCCATCATCACATTATTTTCTTATTTTTTATACTAGTGATTCATGCTTCAGTAGATTATGTTTTCAAACAAATCTTTATTTCAATATGAATTTAAAATTGATTTTTACCAAATAAATTCATTATAAAAATTAATTAAATTTTTCAAACTTGTATAATTTTGTTGTGATAAATTTTTCGTTATTTTTCATTATATACTGCAACTATTCAATTTTGTAAACTTTTCATCTATTTCTCATTTATTATTGAATGAAAAAATCAAAATATCTAAATAATATTTTAAGTGACATCCAATAACTTTTGACATAGATTTTTAACTTGTGATCTTAGACAAAAGGATAAGAATGATAAAATAGCTCTTAAAGAAAAGAGATAAGGATTAGGAATAATAACTGCTCAAAGCTTGATGAGAATATCTGAACTTGCAAGATCCAATATGTCAAGTAAAACTTTTTTGACCTAAATTATTGAGATTCGAGATTACATAAAAATCGCATAAGAATGAGTATTTCTGGTTAGACTTAATAGACAATAAATATTTTTGACAATAATTAACTCTTCTTATGTTCAACTTTGAGTATAAATATACCAGAAGATCTCATCAGAAGTGCTTTGATGATTGACAGATATGAATAACCTTAGTTATGCAACACACATTTTCGTTTTTTCCTTTTAGTGATGAGATAATATTTTGAGAGGATAGTGATAATTACAGTCATCAAATCATTAGCGATAACATTCTCACTTCTAATCTTTTTTATTGCTATCTGCTTTTCGAAGGTAATTTATGGCGTAGTAATATTATATTTCTATTTAATAACTGTCAATTGTCCATGTTAACTTATGCAAACTAGTTTTAACGAATAAATTTATAAACTTAAATAATTTAAAAAACTCATCAAAATTGTGATTTTTGTTAAAATATATAGCAGCAACTTTTTTTAGAATTAAAAATTTTTTAATACCTGAATAATAACAATCAATTTTAAAATTGGCTGTTATTAATTACTTTTGACAAAATACTGTTTTAAACAAATCGAAAAATAAGTAAAATTTAAATATGAGCACATTGAAAATCATAAACGATAATTTTTCACAATATAGTTCCGTAAAATAATATTAGTAAAATAATGACACTTGAATTTAATGCAAAGTTAACATATAATTTTGAGAACTTTTACTAACAGTAAAATATTGAGCCATGTAAGCAAAGACTGGAAAGAAATTTCAGAAAGTTATTGACTGTCAAATTGTTTGAAATTCTTTCAGCATCTTTTTCATCAAGTAAACAAATTTGCAATCAGCAGGAAGTAAGTATTGTTTTTGAATTATTTAACTTTTTGTGAATAAATGTGTTGCTTCATTTCAAAATTTGTGATAATCTATCTTTTATTTTAGTGCTTTATTTAAAGACTTACTATTATTCGTTTTCTTTCACATTTCTGCTCTTGATGTGCTAAAAAATTAGAGGAGGAGCTAAGAAGCTTGACTTTTCATTCACTAATTATAAATATATATACACAAAAATCTTATTGGTTGGTGACCACTTAGTCAGTTTTGCCAATTGGTATCATTTTAGTCATAACTGACTTCCAAACTTTGCTGTTACCACTCACTTCTCCAATTCCCATCAGCTCGTACTTGAGTTCATAGTAAATGACAGTCATAATCATTCTGTTCATCATCTGTCTTACTCATTCACTTATTACTTTGTGCAAAGCTTATTTACTGATTGATTAAAGTGATGCAGCCAAAATTTTCAATTTTTATGATTTGCATAAAAGTATGCAAATTTTTTGTTGTTACGGATTGTATTCAAATTAGTTTTTAAATCGATTACAAATAGTAAACTGATTTATTGCGAACAATTCTTCGTTTTATTTTCATATCACGCGTGATGTATTCCATGTTGTCGTTATTAGACTGCAATCCAGTGCATGTAAATCTTTTCATTGCATTAATGTAATTTTACTTTGCAGATCGTATCATTCTTGGTTTGGAGTTTGCTTTTGTGATCACAAACGATAACGAAGCGGATCGTAAAATGAATAATAGAAACGAAAATATGAATATCCAAAATCAGAACCAGCAATCGAGGAGGAGACGGAAGAGACATCGAAGGCCTCGGAGATTTACAGTCTGCAATAGTTCTAGACAACAAAATAAGACAGGATCTTCCAATCATGGCCATTCACATTTTCAAACTGAACGACACTTTGATTTGAAACGCACATTATCTTTGAATGATTTAACCGCTCGAATCAACGGTACGAGTTTGTTATCTGAGTCAAATCAGTTAGATCAGAGTAAAAACCAATCTGAAAATTTTACAAGCAGTCTGAAACGATGTAGTTCTGCAAATGCTTTACTCATTTCCAACGATGATGATAAGCCATTAACTACTTTAAAACAATTAGATAAACTGAGTATAGTTGGTGCAAATCAGAAGACTCGAAGAAATCTCTCGATTTATAAGAATACTAATTTAAATGAAGCAAATAAATCTTCGAACAATACGAATGATCAAAATATGAGTAATGACTTGAATCAAACAAGTCAATCAAAGCCTAAAACTAATATTAATGATAGTTTTTCTCCTTTAAACGACCCTTCAGTAATTGCATGTGGTCCAATAGTTAATCCGGAATCCTTGAGAGATAATGTGCCTACGATAGATAATCAGAATCATGTTCGTGATGCAAATTTACCATCTTCTATGAATCTGCATCACCATTCAGATGTCGCACCTGATGCGAAAAATGGATTGGAAGTTCCTGTAGCTCGCGCTAGCATTCTCACTAATGCGAAAAGTCCGATATTAACACATAATGCAAGCTATTTCGGACAACAAGTTCCTCCCAATTCTTTATGGCTCACTCCATCTCCTAACCAAATTCCTCGGATGCCTAGTAACCTGCCATATAGTTTGAACGCAACACAAGCTCCGTTTCCCGGTATACCGTATCCTCCTCCAAATGTCCTGATGCACCCATCACCACCTAATAACTATCTACCCCCAAACACTCAGAGCCATACACTGTCTAATGATTTTCGCTTTTCGCTTCTAAACAACTGTCCTCCGCCAAATAGTAATTACCGAATTTGTCTGCCACCTCCAAATATTTACTATTTACGAAATCGCTTACCTGTACATATTTCTTATCTTCCTCCAACTTATAACGGTTTTCCACAATTGCCAAACACTCAGTGGCCTTCCACAAATAATCGTATTCCGCTACGTCCAAATGTCAACTGTCCTCCAGGAATACTTAACAATTCAACAAATATTCCACCTACTTTGAACCAGCGAGCTTCCATGCCTATGAATTCGATAACTAATTGCATTACTGCTAATCTAAACAAGTCTGTAGACATAAATCAACAGAACAGTGCAATGATTGTATCTCCTCTCCATGGTCTTAATACTCCTACTCGAAATTTGGCTCCAACTTCACAACGTCAACGGCAACGGTAAGCAACTTTGTAATTTTTTTTATCTAAAAAAATTTTTTTTCAATCGTATAATATTTGCAAGTTTCTATTGCAGTTTCTTGTGAAATGGAATGCATTACTCAAACTTGAGGTAGTGATTAATTTCTAGACTGTGTTGATTTTTTTAGTTACTAAAAAATATAGTAAAGTCAAAACATTACTGATAAGGTGCATTGTAAAATTCTAATTAGGAGTTAGGTTTTTTAATTTCTTCGCGATTCAATTCGGATAGAGGACAATAAGTGCAATTAGAGTACCAAAACATGCTTTGAAACAGTTTTTTATTCATCTTTTTGTTGACATGTTATTTACATTTACTTATATGCTACTAAGAGCTCTTCAGAAAATAACATTTTGATTCTCTTAGAAAAGTTGAAAGAAAATTTTTGAAATAATAAAATGATGATGTAGTTCTAATAAAAGTTAGAAAAATGATTATCAGTAGTAATAATGATTAGTAGCAATTGCCATCACAGAGGTCGAATTTTTAGAGAGAGAAATGCTGTTCCAAGCAAACTTTAAAGTAGTTAATTTTATCATTTTATTCATCTATTTTTTTTCCTCAAGTCTACTTACTTCCATTCTTTAATTACAATTTCATATTATTGATGTTTTTAGTTTTCCATGATTTATTGATAATTTTGAATGCTAGAAAATGCATGGAAAGATACATAGTGTAAGAATTAAAAAATTTGGATATTGAGCGATTGACATGAAAAGTAGAGGCAGTAATTTGCATATAATACATGTATGAATAACAGATAATAAGCAACTTTCTCTAGTATAAAGTTCATTAGTAACAAGTTTGGTATTGGTGGCTGGCATCAAACGATCGAACCAATTGTCTAACATGATTTGTTCAGTGGTATATACTCATCGAAGACCTAAACAATACATCAATGCCCAGTAGTTTACAGTTCATTTCTGAATACTTTTTTGTATTTATATCTTCAATATTTTTTGCCATTAATAATGACTGTTTTTATTCATTTTACATTCTAATATTTTACCGATCGCCTTGCGTGCTGATGTACATGATAGGTAGCGCTTCTTAACAAAGGAAGAGTACGGTACTGTTGGGTAAATGTTTAGGTTAGTGCTGATTAATGATTAGGTGAGTAGTACTGTAGTGAGAGCTGAATAGATAATGAATGACTCTCTATACACATATATAACGTGTATAAAATGTATGCATACAAAGACAACTGTTGCATTGATTGATGCAACGCTCTCTACATAAGATATAACCTGAAAGAGTGACGTGAAATGAAGGAAAGGCGTGATAGATAGGAAATAGCGTGAGCTCTGATTTTAGCATTTCAACAATTACTTACGTGATAAGATTAGCAACGACTTTTATGTTTCTTTCAGAATCTTCAGGAATTAATTGACTGTTTGAAATGCCATTTAGAGTTGTAATTTCAACAAAAAAGATGTGAGGAAATTGCTGTCATTTTAGAAATTGAGTACACATTAAAGCTTATTTATACATATATAACAAAGAGGTATGCATAATACAAACATTGCAAGTAATATCCCTGCGTTTTGAGACAGGATCTTTTCACAGCGGTACAGGGTGCTTCGTGTATGTGTGTGTAGAGTGCTGTGTGTGTATAAATATATCAAGTAAATTAGGGGGCATCGAGTATTGCAGCACTATAGATGCAATGATGGAAGCCTGCGTGGTGCAAGCGTAATGAAAGAAGGCGATCGGAGGGTGAGAACTATGACTAACTGAGTTGCGAGTTATTATGTGTCTCTGTTGTAAGTATTCAAGTGGTGCAGTTCTATAACTTCTAAGTAGTCATATGGATGTCAGGAATTCAGGGTAGGGACAATATGAGTATAGGAGAGCTAATATGGGAGATATGCGTAATCGATATTAATGGCTATCCACTAGGTCACCGACCTGTAAGGTCAAAGTGGGAGCGATTTGGCCTGCTTGCTAAGTTAACCACAAGGTGAGGTAAGGCAAGGTGAGATGTGGTGGCCTCTCACATGTCCTCAATGTTGGGATTAGACCTATTTCGGACTACATTAACATTTTCGATGTCCTCAAATTTCATTCTTTTTACTGTGATTTTAATCATCTCTGATATAAGCAACTTTGAAATTTTATTTACTTGCACCAAAGGAGTAAATTTAAAAAAACAGAGCAGTAAATGACTGCTTCTATTTTCTTTTTCTATCTCATCTCTCATTATATTAATCTTTTCATTTATAAATATTAAACTCATACTCAATTTCATATTTTTGATTTATTTGTTGTGATCATTCATGTTATTTCGCTGTATGCCTACGTGTTAATTTTTAGAAACTTTCGACGTACTATGTCCAGTGGTAACCCGAGAGGGAAACCAAGAAGAAACGGAGTTTCAGGTAATTCACAGTCTTTTTTAATTCGATTTTATATTATGCAAAACTTGTATGCCAAGTTTCCTAATGATAAATTTACGTAAAGTCGTCATCAAATAAAGAGCACGTTGAAGAAACGATCTATAAAGAATTGATAGCAATGGGGGTGACAACTAGTGACCGATCCAAACACTAACTCTTTACCAGCTGCAGTTGTAAAAGCATTTGGCTGAGCGTTCGACCTGAGACAATAGTTGCCTGTCATAATTACAGTATTTTTCCAACGATTGATCCACTACATACACTTCTTTTTACTTCATCATTTTTGGTCCTCCATTCCATGTTGGCGTCGTTCAGCTCTTCCACTATATATTATGAGATTTTTTTGATGCAAGCATTCTTAGCAATTGTTTCTAGAAACTATTCATCTAATTCCATAGCCTACAAATATTTCAGCTGTTTAAGACTTTAATTCGTTTAAATCTTAATTTGTGGATTAATTTATTATCGATGACCGATTCTGTGACAATAGATTAACACTTCTTCTACCTAAAAATCAGTAGCAGTACATAACATGCATGTGTTTAAATCTAAATGAAGGTATGTAGTAAGTCCGCCGTGATCAAATAAAGATAGCTCTTCATGTGCTGTTTAATGTATTGACAATAGTTAATGACCACTTTTGTATTAGGCCGAGAATTTCAATATCCTACATTGATTTAGCTCATATAATCACTTTTTTATTTATTATCACAAACACAATGCTGTTATGAGCTTCGTATCCAGTAAAGTTCTGTAATAATAACTCAACTTCGCAAATATTCAAGGAAAGATACTTTTTTAAATTCTTCATTTCCCAGTTGTTCCCAGTTATATATAAGCTTTATGTGGAAGCTCTTATATACACTTTTTTATACGTTATGAGAGAAGTAACTTATGGAATTTTCAGATTATAATACTCAGCACATAGTAAATACCCAAGTACCGACTGGAGTACTGCCCCCTGGACAACCCCCACAACCCATAGTTAATGGTAATGCAGGGCAACCCCCTCAACAATCAATTTCATTTGCGATACCAAGTGTGGAGAACTCAATGCCACCATATCCTACAAACCACTATACCACAAGCGCCCGGATGCTTTCTAGGAATCTCCCGTAAGTATGATGTTTCAAATTCAAGTACGATAAAAGTTGAAGATGAAAACATAGGAAAGGAATTTTTCCTTTCGAATGCATAAGTTTAACAAATTTATTAAAGGTTATTACAAAGCAGTTTCATTATTACACCACTAACTTATCAAAAGTATTATATGGTCTCATTTAGTAATCCAAGCATGCAATTTGCTCCGGGTGAGGTCCATGTTGAAGGGACACGCCCACAACAAGGAAATCACCAGATAACAATACATCCTGTACCGCAACAAGCTAGATATCAAGCACAGGCTGTACAGCCTCAGCAAAGTTACCCACCTTCTCAGGTTACTCAAGCTTATTTAATGACGCTATATTTTTGTTTTAGACAAAAAAGCTTTTATACGAAGTCTAAGAATCTAGAATAATAGCGTCTTCAACGTATTCCGAAAGTTGTATTTGCTACTTGCTAGCTGTCGAAAACTTTGAGCACTTTTAAATCTTAACAGTAGCAATCAATAAATCCCCATTTATATCGGAATAAGTTTTTTAACTTTGGAATTATACATGTGAACCTGGCATGCGAAGGATTCAAATTCATCAGAATGAATCTGATAAGCTTCAAAATATCCAGCATATTTGCAGTTGCCTTATTCGACAGCTCCCCCAAGCCCGATGTACAATTCTAATATCATGTACAGTGCGCATAGTTTCATCTCCAATAACCCACATCCATTTTATTATCCGTCGTAAGATTCTTTTATTTTTGAATTTGATGAAAGATATTTAAATGTCTTTTACATGTCAACAGAAAGCCCTTTCAATGAAAATAATATTTTCGGCTTAAATTTTCCAAAATGTAGTGCACATGATTGTTAATAATAGCAAAAAAATACTTTTTTTAGGGTGGTGCCCCAAGCAAATGTCTATTCGTACTTTTCTGCTCAGCAGCATGGGTACATGAATCCAACTGTACGCATGAATGTGGGTTATAATCAAAATCCTATAATTATGCCGGCTCCCCCAGCTGCACCACAACCGACTGCTCCTCCAACAACAACAGCAGCGACTGTAATAGCAAGTGGTTTGAATCAGCAACCATTGCAACAGTTGACGAAAACTAGGAAGATTCTGTCCATTGTCGATCCTGTAACTAATGAAGTAACGAACAAAGATGATATAATAAGGCTGGAAATGGAACAGCAATTAATGGTACAACAAAATGCTGATAATATGGAATCTGGTGAATTTCATTTGCAGATTTCTGAGCCAGTTGTTATCTTTAAGTGATAATGCTCTACCAAGTGTTTGGAGGTAGTCATAATTTAAGATTTCAAATAATGCTTTGAGATTTCAATTATAATTATCTTCAAACATTCTATAATATATTGACATGCATTCCTAGTCACATCAAAAAATTCCAGTCCTTATATATTATGTCAAAGTAGGTTCTTATAGAACAAAAATTGAATAGCTGTTAGATAAGTCTTGTTGCTAAGTGTTGCACAGAACACTAGGTGAATATGACTTATAACTTCATAGTTTTTGTCAGTAATATTAAATACCAACTGTGCAACTTCTACGACCACGATTTTATCACTTTCTTTCATTGCTTTCAAAAGATGGACTTGTAACTGTTAATACTGTGTAAATAAGTTTCAGTTTGCAGAGAATTGGCGTTGTAGAAGCACGAAAATGAAATAGTTTCATGGACAGTTTTGAAAATAAAATAGTTTTATGGACCTCTGTGGTTATATTGATCCCCTTTTTTGATATGGCAAGACCTATCCGGCAGCTATTCAATTTTTATTTTAGAAGAACTTATTTACAGAGTAGAGACTCGTAATTGATTTTTATATATCTTTTACTATCGTTTAGCGCTGCCTCAGCTTGATTAACTCACTGGATTGCATGATTTTCTGTGTACATGAGCACAAGTAATGGAGTAAAAAATTCGCCTTTGTACTTCCCTGTGAATTAGAATTGCCTCACGTCACCATAGAAAATGAGACGTTTTAGATGTTATGTGATATCCATTGTTGAATGTGGAAGAGATCAGGAATTATGTTGCTTTCTTTATTTTAACAAAAGTGGGAGAGAAGAGATGAAAATTGAGATTGAGATGCAAACGACAATAACTAGAACAGCTTGCTTTTATGATTTGAGAAACAAATTCTGAGTTCATTTTAAGGCGCGGCTAAAGTAATGTTACGATTAAGAAGCATTTTGAATGCAGTTAGAATCAGGAAGCAGAAGATGAAAGAACAGCTTTTTATATGTACATACCTATTATAAAGAAGGATTTTGTAAAGTAGAGCGAATTGTTTCACTGGAAATTCGTCAGATTGATAGTTCCGCAACTGGTGGTGGTGGTGGTGGTGGTGGTATGAGCAATACAAGTGTTGTAGCCGGTCTTATAATTGTACTTTTATCTGATAGTAAGCTGGGCCGTATTGAAAATGTAAAAAATAACAATGATACTTGGGGATTTATTTCACAACAATGCACAAAGCACTTAAAATACTTGCTTAATAGTCGACAGTTACATATTGCAACGCAGTAACAGTAGCTACAACGAATGAAACACGAACACCGTTCTAACAAAATGTAAGTGAAAAGTGCCGAGTGAGTTATGAACATATGGCGTGATTTATACGATATGTGCAGTATTGAATAGAATGCATGAAAAGTAAATGAAATATGCAAATCTTTGGCATGCCACATGTATGGGTTCAATTCTTACATGAATTGTTCGAATGCCGTGGATAGTAGTGGGGTCGGAATAGGAGAAGAAGCGGTAGGGAGGGTGGCATGTGTTATTGAGATAGACAGGGGACGGGGAGGGGGGGTGTAAAGATAAAGTAGCAGGTAGAGGGAGAGAAGGGGAGGAGAAACAAGGAAAGAGAGGAAGGCAAGGGAAGAACGGTTTTTTTCCTGGTAGGTGAGTATTTGAAGGTTGGGGGTGAATTAGAATTTGTAGTTATTTCGAGGATTGTAGGGTATTTCAAGGATCGTAACAAGTTGATACAGATGGGTGTAGTGCGTATTTGTTTCAAAGTATTGTAGAGACGGATTGAAGAAGAGTTGAGTGAAGTGAGGTTAATTAATTAGTTGATGTGCTGAGTGAAGGAGGTTGTTAGTGTTTATATTGCTCAGAAATGTATTAGCATGAGTGAGATGTAAAGGGCAAGTAGAAAAGGAAGAGAAAGTCTAGTAGTTAGTACTGCTGGTGGTCATGGTGATGATGAAGTAAATGGTGTCAGTAGTAGCGGGTGAGATTGTATTCTTTATTTCTGTAGGAGCAAGTAGAAGTACATGTAGGATGATTGCAAGAGTGAGAGCAGAAGAAAATGTATGCGTTCACTGTCAAACTTTTACAAGTATACTGCTTAACGTCTTCTTGTTCCTAAATTTGAATCATATACTTGAGTTTGAGAATTGATATGTGGAAGTTGCAAAGTATTAGTAAGTTGAAGTAAGTAATTTACTGACGATATTATCCTTAAGAAGCTTTCAGGTTGCGTGAGTCATAGCGAAGCAGTAGCAGTTAAGGATGGTAATTCAGTTATAACTATATTAAGATTACTAGTCTTAAATTCTAAATGCATCCATTATCTCTTCATCAGTTACCCTCATCAAATTATTTAACAAATAGTTATACTATTGTTGCAAGTTACCGCCCATTTTTTATCAATCAGAAGTATTAAGTAACTGATATTGTCAATATTGGTAATATTTTTTCATGACTTTGCTTTTAGTTCCTTCATTTTTGTTTCTTGCCCGCAAATCAAAAAATATTCAATAAATGAGTGGACTTTTAAACTGTAAGCTATTCTCATGTGTATAGTTACATAAGTGCCATTGTTCTCTGTCGAACGAAAGCAAGTGTCAGTGTCAATGTTAAAAATGGTTTATATTTGCATTCCAATATTTTCTCCCAAGTTATAGTTCTTCTCAAGGTAATAGTCGTCAGAAATTGATCTTTGAGACTTCTTGAGGTTTGCTATATCTGTGGAAAGGTGACTCATTTGAATGTCGAAAAGAATCATGACTTGGCATTTTCGTCGTATTTATTTTGATGCATACTATTGTAAAATGTTGTTAATCATGTTTTGGTAGTAGAAAAAGAAATGCTATCTTGTCTGGACAAAAAAGAGAGAACGAAGGAAAGAGTAGGGAGGATAGGTTGACTACTGTCTGTCATAAAAATGTGTAATCGTTGAGATTGAAAAAAAACATTACAGCTTAAATCTTACCATGCTTCTCCTTAATATAATTTTCTTTATGTCTTTACAGGTAGTAGAAGAGGGCTGGAACTAAAGCGAGATCAGCAGTCACCATTTCCATCTAATGCATCTCAGAAATTCACGTTGCAAGTAGCACAAACTGCATTGGGTGGTAATGTTACTTCTGTTCCTCCACCGATCGTAACTTCTCCATCAGCACCACCACAATCCTTTCGGAATGAAACAGTTGTGGAGGTAGTACCACGACCATCCACGTCAGCCCCGCCTGTATCAAATTCTACTTCATCGGAAGAAGTATTAACTTTAAAAAATATATCTTTTAAATCGCGTTTTTGATCAGAAATAAATCTTATAATTAGAAATGAGTTTTTACTTTGACTATTGTGATGTTGTACAGTTTTTCCATCATAAATATCGTACTGAGAGTGTTAAGATTGAAAAAAGTGCTCCACCTGTATTGTCCACTATGGTTGGAAAAGCTCCCGCCACCGAACAAACAAAAAACATGGAGCAAGATGATACTATAACAGCTAAAGTTGAAGGTTGGTTTAACTAGCCTACGTGATATGAAAGAAAATTTCTTAAACTATTAAACAAATGTAATTCAGTTTTGATTGTAAGAGGCTGCATTTTTAGAGGCACTTGATCACAAAGAATTGAGATGAAAGTGTTTCTTTTAGTTTTTGTTGATTTATTTTCAGAATCCGATGAAGAAGTAGAGAAAAATACTGAACAAAAAGAGGGATCTCAAGAAAGTACTAGAGAGCAGGCTTTTTTAGTAGTGAAGAGCGATGTGGATCGAGATATAAAAACCACAAACATCTCGGATGACCCATCGCTCGATCAGCAAGATAAGCAGTCTGAATTATCGCGATCACTACCTAAGCTGTTCGATGATGAGAATGACTATGTACCTTTATCAATGCAGTAAGTTTTTCATGCCATGCATCTCGTCAATTTCTTTTGAAGATTAAGAAAGTATAAGTTTATGCGTGAAATAACAGTGAATAAGGATTCATACCTAGTCTCAAAGTGAATTGTAGATAATATGATGCATGCAAGTTGACTATTTTCAGAACATTTTCTGTCGTAGAAATGGTTCCAGAAGAAGAGGTTGAGAATGAAGAAAAGTGTCCAGAGGTGGAAGAAAGCTCAGAAACCGTGCGAACAAAAAAAGTGAAAGAGTACGCTGCAAAGCAAAAGGAATTGTTGCAGGATACGGTAAACTTGAAAGCTTGACATTTGTTAATAAGTAGGAGTCTTCTGGAACATGGCAAATTTCTGAGTGTTTTATAGTTTTATAAAAAGTTACTATAACGATCATGACTAAGAAGACGAATGAAGACCCTAATTCGAGAACTCTTTTTCTTATTTTGCAAATATTTCACATTGTAATTGTAGAATTATCATTGGTGTTCTTCATTTCGGTCTTTACAGAACTGTGTTAGGTTGGATGAACAGGTATATGGACATGATTATTTGTTGCTCATACGAGATGTTGTCAAAGATCTTTTTCTTGAATCAGTTTTACCCGTGAAAGCTTCTGATTTAAAAGATCTCGGCATTGACATTGCTTCTGCACCTGCCAATGGTACAATTACAGACCGTCAGGTTAGATTATGTTTAGTCCTAAGATTTGAAGGATGTGTTAAAAATTTTTCACAATGTATTCCAAAAGCAACTAGTTTTCACATATTTAGTAAAGGATTCGTAAATTATTGAGTTACTACTTTAGTTCTTAATTCATTTGTTCTTATTTTAAGCGTCGTTTTGATGGTGCAGCAGGTCCTGGTGCTAGATTTATACCTGGTTGGGTTGACAAAAGTCAGTCAAAACCAAAAGCGGTTTGTTTCCTCAATTTTGATTTAATATATCTAGACTTTTCAATGTAGACTCTGTCATCACTCTTTCTTTGTTTTTTTACACACACTACGGCCTTTAAAACTTCTGGGTTGTGTACAAATTACGATAGGTTTTTGTTGCTCTTTTCTCAGTGTAATTTCAAATCATTGTATAAACCCTGCATATTGATTTAAACGAAGGTATTATATTGTTAGGTTTTTTCAGATTGTTATATTTTACTTATTCTGTCTAGAGAAAGACATTTTTCAGTATCATGGAAGACTCAGTGATCGAACACATTCAAATCAACGTGTTGATAGGGATCGTAAAAGAGTTCGTTATTGATTTTCCGACTACTTTTACAGTATTTTTCTGCTATACTAATTCAGTTATTTTCTAATGCGCTTCAGATGTTTCATTGCTTTAATCATATTTTAGTCAACAGTGAGTCGACCATCCATTGATCGGCCTAATCGTGAACCAGTGAAATTGCACAGAGCTGCAAATGCATGGAGGCCTGAAAGGAATCTTGATGCTAATAAGGTAAATTAAAAATTATGAAAAAATTACTACTAAATTCAAGGAACTGTGCTGGCAAACTTTTATGTTATCAGTATTTAATTGGTCTGATTTTTTTAGAAGTTGTATAAAGAAGTGCGCAGCTTACTAAACAAACTGACACCGTCGACATTTGAAGAATTGTCGGGTGATTTTCTGAGATTTGAAGTTCATAAGAACGTGCAACAAATGGGTGAAGTAATTAACATTATCTTCGATAAAGCTGTCGAAGAACCAAACTTCTGTGCCCTTTATAGGTATTTCATTCAGTTTGCATGTGCGTCTAGATTATTTTAATAAAAGCAAGGCAAAGTTCCAAAAAATAAACGCATGTGAGAATGATTTGTCATGTTGAATTATTTCTAAATTAGTGGTTGATAGTAGCTGAATTATATATGCCGCATATTATAAATTTTTGTGGTAGTGATTTTAGGCATTTAACCCATAACAGGGGCGGTTACAGAGCATAAAAGTGTTATTTGATTATTTAATTGCATATTCATGAAGTTTATAAGAAATATGAGACTTTGGGTTTTTTGTCAATTTGATTTATTGGATTTGGCTCGTTTAAGTGATTTGTGCAAAATGCAAGTCGTCAAAGAATCAAACGGTGCCAAAGATAAATCGAATTTTCGGAGTGCTCTATTAACTCGATGTCAAAATACATTTGAAGAGAAACGAATGTTTGATATTGCTATGAAGAAAAGTCAGTTGGATGTAGAAACTGATGTGAGATTTTCGTTCTTTTATAATCTTGACTATTGTTAAAGAATGAAGATATCTGCTTAAGATGTTATGTTTACAAGAGAGGCATTTTACTGTGAATAATCCGAACTATATATGATGTTAATTGATAAAAATTGAAAACATGGGCATGATAATGCAACGAACTCTCTTAGGAATTAATTACTTCTTGATCATGCTGTATGCAGCAGTCATTTATAGAGTTTGTTTATTGTAGATTGCAGACAGTTTTGGTTTATAATATATCTTGGAAGACTTCACTGATGCCATCAATTTAATTTATTCTTAATTTCAGGAGAAAAAAAAACGAGAACTTAAAATAGAAGTGATGGAACTGGAAGCGCGGGAAAGACGGAGAATGCTTGGCAATATAGGATTTATTGGACAGCTCTACAGGCATGAATTGATAGTCCCACGAATTTTGAATTGGTGTATAGTTCATCTGCTCAAAAATCATAGCGAGTCACCGGTTAGTGTTACAAAAGAGTTTTATAATTTTATTTTTGAACGAAAATGTCGGTTTTCAGAATTTTCCACGAATGAACCTTGCACATGAGAAAATGTCCTTTAATTTATAGAATGGTGATGAGGAAAGCATTGAGTGTGCGGTGAAAATGTTAGAAGCAGTTGGCAAGTTGGCTGATCGCCATTATCAGCAACAGCAAGCGTTGATTGCTGGAGGATTACTGGATCCACTGGAAGTACAGAAGGATGAATTTAACACGAGTCTTTATCTTGATCACTTGAAGGAGATTTCTAATCAAGTGTCAAATCGTGTTCGCTTTTTGATTCTAAATCTTATTGAACTTAAAAATGTAAGTCTTTTACTTATTTTATCAATAATATTTCAATAAATTGAATAAAGTTAGGTTTTTCAAGAATCTGTAAAACGGTGTAGTCACGATATATGCCTAACCTCACTTTATCATGAGTTATGTTGCAATGCGGTTGTTAGAAGTCATATAGTATAGAACGTTCTTGATATTTTATAGGTTCTTAGTAACTAGTATTCTTTGACTCTAAATTAAGATCAAAAAGTTTTCAACAAACATTTTCTTTATTTTTTCCAGAACAATTGGGTGCCAAGAACATCTGTAAGTGGGCCAAAAACTCTTGATGAGGTTCATGATGAGGCTCGAAGAGAGGAAATGGCTAATAGGTTACAACGAGAACAAGTAAGTTTTTAAGATTGTATACGAATCATATAATGCGCCATTGATTTCTGAAAACCACTTTAATTTTAGTACACCAACAAAAAACGTTATGAGGGCCGAGCTTCATTAGACAAACGCAATCAAAAGCCTGTATTGATTGGGAGGCAGTCGCAGGATGGTCGCCAGTATGGTGTGAGGGGTAGTGATTCCAGTCGTGATCAAAAAGCCAGAGCAGCTGGAGCAGCTAGTCTTGTTGCTAACACTGCTAGTAGAAAGAATCAAACATTGAATAGTGTATGTCTTCATTCTTATGTATGCTTTAATGGAATCAAAACTATTTCTTTATTAATTGTGATGTATAAATATCTGCATATTCATTTTTTGTTGTAGGTCGACCAGCCACAATTACTTGGTGCTCGGCGACCGCTGTTTGCGGGTGGTGCTATAGGTGGAGGGCAGCAGACAGATAGAAATATCTTACCTCGTGTTCCTGGCCGAGGAGTAAGTCGTGGCCCTGTAGCATCTAGAGATAATTCTGAGCCTTCTAGCAGAGAGCCTTCAGAGTCGAGAAAACAGTCCAGAGATGGTGATCGCATTTCGGTTGGTTTTATTATAAGAACCAAATGGAATAGATTTTTCAATCGTTCTAAAGTATAATTTGATCTTCTTGAACTTCTAAAATTATTCTAAAGTAAAATTTGATCTTATAGGCAGTTGCATCCAATACTATACCGCATAGTGCAAGCGCAGGCACATTCGTTCGAGGGTATACGGGTGCAACACCAAGTGGATCATCACCGACAGAGGATGAAAAAGAGAACAATCAAGTGGAAAGAGGAGGCGAGTTTGACGAAAAGAAGATGCTTGCGCTGTTGCAAACAGAAATACATGAGTACTGCAATAATCTTATCACCATTGATCAGGTAACTCTGCTTATTACTTTCTAGAATTTAATGCAATCGTAAAGTCAGTATATCAATTATTTCCTTTTCTTTAAACATCTTTGTATGCTACGACCTCCATTTTGTAGATATTTGAATCAATAATTGAAGCAGTAACTGTGGAAGGTACTGAGGATATTATTAAATATCGTGTTCAACAAGCATTTCGACTTCTGGTAAAAATAGGTGCGGAAAAAATCAGCGGTGAAATTCGAAATTCACGTAGGCGCTTCGTTGGGCAAGTAATCTGCAGATGCTTACAACGAGCCGATATAAAAAGCATTGGACTTCAAGGGTGTGTGCTGTATATTATATCCTACCACACGTTTATGTGTAATTTCATATATTGCTTGGAAAGTAAATAAATAATTCAAAGGAAATCATGAATTTAAATGTATTGGTTGAATAACTAATATTTTTCATTAAACTTTCAATGTTATTTTATATATATATAATATTGCTTAAGTCTATTTTCTCAAGTTGTTAGTTTTAATAGCATGTGATTTGTCAATATTATGAGTGTGGAATTTCCATTGTCTTATTTTGCTACTAAGAAAGTTCCGGAAATCACTTCATACTTCTGATTGCAAATGCCTTTAGATACCGAATACACTACTGTTTTTAGAGTGGCTGACTATTGCATGGAAGTAGTAGAGATGGAATTATGGGAAGATAATATGCTGATATGGGATTTGGTTGCTGAAGTAATAAGTTGGTCAATAATGTGTGAAGTACAACATTTTGAAGGTCCTCGACCTTCGCTCGGTGACTTCAGAGAAGCATTCAAAAATGCTGATGCAGATTCAAGGAAACCTAATATTCTCCTTGTAAATGTCCTTAAGCGACTTGTAAGTTTTTTAGTGTTACATCTTTATTTTCTTTGCATTAGGTATTCAAACTGTAATAAGATATCTCTACTTTTTGATGATTTGTAGGTGGAGATAGAGCATGAACGTGATGGACAGGTTTCATCAGCAGGAATGGCATTTGACGAAATTAAGGATTTGCATTCAGATTCACTGGTGAATGACCTCAAGTCCTGTCAGTTACCGCTCGGCAAAAATCTTTACCAGTTATTGCTCAATTAAATGCCACTTTTTTCCGCACTAACCGTCTTCATGTTTCATTACCGTTCAATATTTTTATATGTTTCAGTTGTATACTTTTGCCAAGTTCTTAGGCCATCAAATATTTTCAATAATTTACTTTTTTAATGTTTTTTAGTCTCTTTCCGTATAGATATTCGCCTGAATACAAATTTAAAATATTAAATCGTCAATAATTTTCGGCAGAGATATCTGTCTGAATTCATTTTATCTTCAGCTTCATATATCATTTTAAAACTCATTCTAAAATACTAAAATGAGAATGATATAAGAAAACAAACAAAAAAATATCTTATGGCCTGAAATTGTACTCGTCATTTGGAGTTGAGATATGTGATAAACATAGGTATTAAAGTGTTTTTTTTATATCTTAATTTCGTATCCTGTGTTGGAATTCGATTACTAATTAGGGTGTGAGGGTGGGGATGAAGTCGATATATTTGCTTGTATTAATATATAAGAAATGTACGATATTTTCTATAAGAGAACTTGTTTTTTGACTATTACTTTATCTATAAAGGAAATTTGCTGCACATTATGCGTTCTTTTCATTTTTTCACAACTGAAAAGGAAAAATATTTCTTTGACCTCACGTGAACTTAGATTTTGGCAATTCAATTAAATATAGTGAGTATAAAGAAACGAAAAAAAAATGAGTGAGCAAGAAATTAGGTGAGAGTGATTATGATTGGTGGTTGAATTTTTCGTACTTCGAATCGTTCAAAGTGCTTACAATGGTGATTGAACTATTATTAGGAGGAGAATAAGAAGTACTGGGAAGTGGTGTATCTAGTTTGGTTCAGTCATGTAATTGTGATCGAATTCACCAGTTCTCAGATGTAAATTATTGTTTGCTTGAAAGTGTAATAATGTTGATGAGTGCTGAACTATATGAAAATTTGATTGTCGCTACTGTAATTATCGGAGAATTATTGTAATTGGTAAAATTATTTCTATCTCATGGAAATGTAAAGAAGTGTGTACTGCAGAGGAACTTTACTAAAAGTTCATTGTAGCATCAATTGCTTATAAATTTAGTAGGTAGTCAGTCTTTAGATCCAAAATTGTTCTATGCTATTGCCACATGAGAAACTCGACCTCACTTGTTTTTTGACTTATAGTCCAACTTTTGTTTATTTCATATTCTTGAGTGCATTGTGGATTTTCTGATTTCGGAAATGACATGCTTAAGTGATAAAAATTGGAATTTATTTTCGATTTTGATTGAGAATACTAATGTATTATCTATCACACAGGTTAATCTTTTCTGCCTTATTAATTTAGGAGCTGGATCATATTCTGGTACTTATGGCTGTTTACTTTTACAGCGCGAAGATTTGTTGTGCTAGTCTGTGTTGTTTCATCCTGGTGCCATCCATGGTGACTCGGAGTGCTTCCAAGCATCTTGAGCACTGTAAATTGGATGCGTTCCATGTTGTAACTAGATGTACTGATTCCTTTTATGTGACGTGATGTATGTATAAAGTATATTATTATAAGGAATTTCAAGACTTAATATTTTCCATAAGGTCTGATAAAATTAAAACGACAGTTTAGTTTGTTAGTACACTAAAGTATTTCATGTTAAACGCATTTTAGACAAAAAGGATAATACATACAATATATTCCTACCAACAAGCTAATTTCCACTAGGCATGAATCATTTGATTTCATTTAGTGTCATGTCTACTGTGACAAAATTTTTCGTCAATACGGCATGGGAGAAAAAACGGCCATAGAAGTCAAGATTCTTGATTAAATTCTGAAATTAAAAATAATTAATAATGACAAAATTGATAAATTAAAAAGATTCATGAACGGAGATAGGGAGGCTGCTTCGCAGATTTTCAAAAAATGAAGATGAAATAGTGCTATCAATATAAGCACTCGCAATGTAATTTTTTAGTTCAAACATTTGCATATTTTGTCATACAAGTCTTAAATCATCCGAAGCATTGAATTTTTATATTGGAAAGTAATGAATATGTTAATCCGAATTTCATTTATCGACTAATTCATGCAATAGAATGTAGTGATTCGTGTTGAATGTAAGGGTAAATTTCGACTTAAATATATAAAATTACATTATATCAATAGGACGAAGTATGTGTATCAAAAGATTATTGTATCATTTATATGAAAAAAAATTTGTGAATTACATTCTTTTGTATATTTCTTTATATTTAAGTAAGTTTTTGGAGTAGATAGGGATGTAATTTTAGTTAAACTAATCTGTAGTTATTGGAGATTGCTAATATAAATTATCCATAACATGTATTTAAATTACTACTTCCTTATTCCAGCTAGCTCGTTCAGTTCATTCGCTTTTTTCGATTGGTAAAAAACTGATCACATGTTCATGATGACGATAAAATACCAAAGCTTATGAGTGACTATATTTATAATATTATTAAAGAAGAAAAGAATGCAAAATAAAATGAAAAAAGATAATCAGAAGGATCTAATACAATTTTAAGACGGAGTTAAGTTAATAAGAAAAGGTGACATATATAGAGAATTATTGTAGAAAAAGTTCCTTGAAGAAAATGTGATCTCATACTGTTATCTGAGATCACATTATCAGAATACGAAATATATCAGATCAAATTATAATTTGCTATATATCTCGCCCTAAAATATATTTACATGGTTGATTTGTATAAAATAACAAAAGCAATTGAAATTAAATTTAATTTTACTCAATACTTTACAAATTATGATACTTGTTTTCGAAAATTGCCACATGCTTTAGTAATTCCATTTTTAGAATTAAATATTTTAAAAAGCTGTTCTTAAAATATTTTATAAAAATTATTTGGACAAATATCTCACTGCAATAAAACTGAAGTCAGAATTATTCGTATTTCACCTGTACACATTTAATGTTTTTGCCCTTTATACAGTAACTCAACTTTGACCCTCCAATTCTTTTATTAATTGTATTTTAAATAATTCAAATCATGTAAATGTATTTTAAACAATGTAAGATACTGCAAAAGAGCCTTGTAAATAAATAAAATTTGTATTTAAAAAACTATAACATTTCTTACATTGAATGAAATATTTCATATTGCGCCATGAAACTACTACGAAATAATCAAAATGTCTGCAATTGACCCATTAATAAAAATGCATTGCACGGACCCCAATATATCAAGTTCTTATTATATGAGATAATACGTATCATACAAATTCATTTATTATGTAGAATATCTCATTGAACTTTTTTATCATAAAGAATGTCTCTTTCCATAATTTGATAATTAGAGTAAAATAACGCTAATAAAACAAAGTACTATTACAGAGCTAGGCACTGCATAATAAAATTCACCAACAACTGCTAGCGTAATAATCATTGTAAGACATCTTTTGGTAGCAAACAAAATTGTTTTTAAAGAATCAATGAGTAGCATCAGAATAGAAACTTGGTATGTATTACAGAAATGCAACAATACTTTCAAATTAGGCTGTACGGTGACAGAAAACAGTTTTTTTTTTCAACTGAATGAAAATCCGTCAACAATTCGTTTCACTCCCACTGGTCCTCAAAATCCAAGTGTAAGCAACATGTATTACATGAATCTAGGTTTATCTTGACGTAGAAGTACATTGTACTGATCCAAGAAGCCAAAGAAGGTAGACTAAACAAAGTGAACGCGAAAAATAATTTCGGAGAATGTTGACTCGCCTATGATGGGAGCGGTAAATCAAGCGGCAGATGAGTATGCCACTCAGAATCCCTCCAAGTAAATGACTGATTGGAAGCCAGCAACAATGCTATGAAGATATGACAAGGCAGGAGAAGTCATCGAGGTGGAAGGCAAGCATGGAAAAAAGATAAGTTTGCATAACTTTCAGACAACCCTTATAGAGTGGTATTTGGTCACGAAAATACTTGAAGGTAAAAACCTAAGGGAGGGCAAGAAGTGTAGAGAAGGATGAATCTCATACTTGCTTTCAAACGTGACTGCCATGAGGCCCTAAGCATGCTAACAAAGCTTGTGAGAGTTTATGAAAGTAAAATAAAAACTAATGATTCTGATGCGCATTGGAAATCCAAGACGTCAGATTTGATCTGTTCAGAAAGCAGTTTTATAGGAAACGAACCGAGGAACATTCTGTCAAAGTGTGGGAACAAAAAAAGTCAGAGAATTCTGGACCACGATGTGAAAAAAAACTCGAAAGTGGGAGATAATGACAGTCGGCACAATGAATATCTGGAGGAATTTGTTTCAGAACATGAAGTGCATGATCTGGAACAAATTCCTACTTCCCCATCTGAAAATTAGGATTTTAGAAGATAGTTTCTTATGTGCCCAACTGGAAAGTGGCAGGGTCTGATGGAGCCTGCAACTTCTTCATTGAGAAGTGCACTTCTTTACATCCAGATCTATATAGAGTAACAAGGCGAATTTCTCTGGATGGGGACGAACAGAACCCATGGTTCTACAAAGCAACTACCTACCTGATTGCCTCAAGGTGCCTCAAGTAAAGGCAGCAACTTCAAGTCCGTAACTTGAATGTCGAACTTGTTGACAACGAAATGTGTGGCACGTGTCATGCAGTTGGATGTTATCATGAGGAGGCTATTTGCAGATAACCATTAAAGAACTGTTACCCAAATTCAAGGTGAAAAAGAGCAAACACTGTTAAACCTGGCCGTATGTGAGAGTACGGAAACCAGTAAATCATACATGGTATGGCATTCAGTTAGTTACAAGTACCTAATTAAGTGTATTGAAAGGCTCAACATGCCAGCGTAGATCGGCAGGTTTTTGAGAAGCATTATCTCCAGCCGCTATTGAGATATGAGCTGATAAGGAGATTCTCTTGAAAGGAGTTCAAGATATAAATACCTTGGAGTAATGGAAGACAGGACTAGCCCTCTGACTCGACAAAGCTACAATAAAGTGCGAGCAGAGATTTTGGCCAGAATTGAGCAACTAGCCAAAACATTACTAAACGGCATATCAAGGCAGTAAAATGAGTACTCCATAGGCTTAATCAACCTTTATATTTGGGGGATCAAATGAAACCAGAGGATTTTCAAGTAATGGACCATGATATTAGGCAATTACTAAATAGGTACGAAATTCACAGTCAACTTGCATATTTGGAGAGACTGTACCTGCCAAGGGACGAGCCAGGACGTGGGCTTCATTGCGTTAAACAAAAGAGTGAGCTTATATTTTTAAAAGTATTATTAAATATCGTGTTCGTACTTGTAAAAAGTGCGCTTATATCTACCACAAGGGCGGCGATTTTGAAGCAGGAGAAGGCTCACAACACGTAATTAGCAAATATTGTATTCTCTCTAATACAATTTCGTTGAAAATCCAAGCATTGAAAACGTAATAGCAGTCCAGAAGGCGTTCGGGATAAAAAAGAAAACCTATCATGCAAATCTGTGCAAGATACCGACGAATAAGCATTCATTAATAACTAATTTATCAATGTCACTATGATACAGAAACATTACCTCAATAGGTAAAATGCTATCTTCAAGATGGAAATATGTTTGAAGCTGAGAAAGGCACGAGCCAATATTATATGTAACGTGTGAAGACGGTGGACCATCTGGCAACACAGTACGGGAAAATGTTATATCACGACATTCTATATTTACTGAGTCACAAATATCTGATTAAGTACATTGAAAGCCAGTAGATCATGCTTTCTAGATTGAGAAGAAACGAAACTATGATCAACTGGTTAATAAACCAGATTAGAGATAAAATGCAGGACGAAAATAATTGTTTGTGAATACTTGGCATGGGATAGTACGAGCTTCCATAAACGCTAGAGAAGGAAATCAGTTCATCTGATCCCGTCGAGACGTATATACAATCGATATTGCTCAAGAAGACGTTTGAAAGCATCTTATTCGATCAAAGCCAAGAATTCGACGAAGATGAAGCAGCGGAAATCTGCACAGTAAAATGAGCGTGGGGCGCGTGTAACGTAAAAAATGGCAGAATACAATCCAGTATATATATATAATATATAATCATCAGTTGAAAATTATACATTGTCACATATACAAGATTCTTTACTTTCATAATTCTTTCACCTAATTTCGTTAGAAAGTATCAAATCCAGACTCATTTCATGTTAACCAAATGGCAAACTTGACAGTAAAAAATCCTAAATTGAGTAGTAAGGATAATGAGAGCAAATGATAGTGTCATTTACAGAATTTCGATCATGTCAGATGTGTACAATTGACTGTGAATCTTACAACCTTTTAATCAAATTAATATTTGAGTGAATTGAAGTGCAAAATCTTACGCATAAGATATTTTAGTCATCTTCTAATGTCTGTATTATAGATTGCATTACACATTTCATTTTGACATCTTACATTTAACTTTTAATTGGTTTACATAAAAATTTCTTGATTTTATTTATATACACATACATACGATGCTATTAAAAGTAATGTGTGTCATCAGAATCACCAAAAATATTTACATCTTACAGTTTTCAATTATAAGTTTTAGGATTAAAATTAAGTAAAATCCAAATTGCAATTAAATAACACAGTATCAAATCGGTCGATGTTTTTGAATGAAATTTCGTTGCATCACATAAGTACTATCTTTGGTTTGCTCATGACTTAATAATTCTTTCTTTACATAGCCTGTTGCACCCTTAATTGGACTGAGCAATGTACCGCAACCTCGAAAACCAATCTACAAAATTAACTTTGAATTTAACAAAAATGAATGTTATTTATTTATGACAAGAACATTTTGGATGCAACAATAAGAAATAGAAGTAATTCTTTGATTACCTTCAAATTCAATCCTTGCATATACTTTATTTGCTCACTATTCTATCTATCTATGTGCAGTTGTATTACTTAACAATTAGATCTTTTATAGCACTATTCTAAAATAAAATACGATCATGTGATCATATAAGTCATCTCTAAATTGCAATAAATGTTTTCTCATATAATTTTATTAAAAAGAAAGGAAACGCAATTGAGTACTTTTTCATCAGAATCTGAAAAAATGCTGAAGATGAATGTGCCTTCATATCGAATTTGTCTGTTGATATCGTGTAGAAATGATGACCGACAATGCAGACCAGTTCTGCGGTTACATGCTCCAAGTGGTATCGGTACAAAACACAATGAAACACCGTAATTTGCACCCGCAACACTTAGATATGTGTCAATTAACTCAGTAAGAGGTGGACCTGAAAATAGTTTCATCGCATACGGTAATGGTACTTCTACTTGTCAATTATATTAGTGACTAGAAAAAGTGTGAGATTCTTTGAATTTTAATTGAGTAAATAGTTAAATATAACAAGAAGCACGTATAAATTGAGAAGGAAAGCAGATTTTGCAATTAAAATCTGATTTGTTAACAAGAAATTGTTATTTGAAATATGAAAAGATGTATACTTCTTTCATTTTCACTTTAACAATAATGAATTTTCACCAACGAAAATTTGGTTGTTGTGAACACACCAAGAATTTCTCGAGTATCCACGCAATTTCCACCAAGAATTGCTTTACGCGCAATCGGTGACCCTACTGAATACGCAATTACGTCAACCCTTGTACCCGTATATTGTCGTACAGCGATTATCATGCTTCTACAAAAATTATAATTAATTAATTAGAATATTTGTCGGCTGACAGCTAAATCCATTAATTGCTACACAGAATTGCATTTTAAGTAGTAAAGGAAAAAAGTATTTTAACATCAAAAATTTTTATTTGTATTAGTTTTAGTTTGTAATTAATTAATTTTTAATTTTGGTAAAAATTGCAAACATTAATTTTTTCAAATAAACAAAAATTTTTGGTTATTTTATTTACTCCAAAAATTTTACTTTTTCGAATAAAGCTGCATCAAAGTGCTACAAAAAATAAGATCCAATGGACCTTTTGATTTATGACCTCATTATTCTTAATAGTAAATTAATGTTATAAATATACCTGATTTGTTTAACGTATGAACATTTCATATCAACGAGCGCAATAGGTGTTGTTCCCCCGTCACCCCATGTAGTGCCATATATATCTGATTGATTATATCCTTTTGAGAGAAGAAAATCTACCATTCCCTTAGAAACACCTATTTATGCCTTTTTAAAGATAATGTTTTGAATATTATCAAATAATTTTTAAACACTTTGGGTATAAAATTGTGGATTAGTTTGTAGCCCATTCTGTATACTGAATGTATAACAATTAAAAATTTATCCATACATTACTAATTTATTAATACTTTTAATCTATACATTTATCCATTCATATTTAATAAATTACTTCAGTTACTATGATTATATGAAAAAAAAGTTGTTGTTTTTTTTTAAGCTACAGATTGTAAACAAAATTGATAAATATTGGTAATTATCATCTGAAGGTTTTTTTGATAAACTTTTCTTTATTGAAATTAGCATACATATGTAGTAGTCACCTGTAATCCCTTAGCTGAACTTGCAGCATCATGAACCAATATAACGGCTTGATTTTTAAATTCTTCATCATTGTATCTCTTACCACCAAAACTTGCATCTCTTCCTAAATCAGTGCGTTCCAAATTTTGTACAATACCAATTCCATAATTGTTGTGTATAAATGCTCGAAAATGTGGTGTGAAGTCAGCTTGAACCCAATTTAGAATTAGTAGTAATAATAGTAATAATAGACGTAATGACAATGAATAAAATAACATGAATTCTGCAACTGAAAATATAATATATATGGCAGCAATTTTTTTTATTGCAAATAAATAAATAAAAAGCAAATCTACTTTCATCTATGCAATTATTATTTGTGATCAATTTTTGATAATTTAATTTTTGTCATTTTATACTTTTTAAAAAATAATAATTGAAATTAATCATTAGTCATAATTGATTTTGCGTATTATATTAGCAAATTAGCAGAAATTAAAAAATAAAATATTTAAAGGATTAATTTATTGAAAATTAAGGAATAAATTAAACGAATGAAAACTGTAATAAAAAGTGAGAAAATATGCAGAAATTGAAAGGTGGATGAAAAACTGCGATATAATAACGACCATTATTGAGCTGATATGTATGTATGTACATCTACAAACAGTTAATTCATTTGATAACTCCCATCTGAGCATTTTTTTCTTCACTGACAATGAATGAATGAATCATTAATCATGAAGAAATTCTTTATATTAATACAATTCCATGGAATTTTGATTTTAATCTCTACTTATCTACCTTATTTCTGTTTCTATCTAATTCTTGACATTTTTAAAAATTATTGAAAAATTAGTAAGTTCTCTTTCTTTTTTTTTTGCTTTTTTTTCAACTTCATAACTGCTGTAAAATATTAAGCATAATGCTTCTTTTAATTGTGTGCATAGATATCACGAAAAAAAAAAAAGCCTAAACGTAAATATATGTTCTATTTCTATTTTATTTTTTCCATTTGAAAATAAGTAAGTAATGGTAGATTAATATTCTATATGCCATCAATTTGTCTTCAACGTAAGTAAAATTTTCATGTGAATTCTTCGCTTACATTTCTAGCTTAATTGTATAAAATTCGCAATTTACTGCGTCCAAATTTTGCGAAAAACAACCAACATCAATTACAAATTTTCGTTAAAAAAAAACTTCTGCAAAAATTGTCACTAATTAAGAAAGAAATTCCTTGTTAATCAAACTAAAACTAAAGCTTGTTTAAAAAGTGAATAATTAATGAAGGAAAAAAAAACGACACACTAAGATATTTGACATGTAAATCGTCATTACTCACAATTAATACATCCTTATCTAAGAGACATGCTCCACTCAATACCAACCTTAACTTTTTTTCAAATATTACCAAGCTCAGCAATAGTCAATTGGTATCAAAAAAAATTCTGGTATGAAAAATTGACAGAGTTGAATCAACTCATAACATTTTTTGTTACAATAATAATTTGTAATACAGTACTCATGTATGCTTATCATGGATCAGCAAATTCCAATAACTACATCTTGTAACCAACTGCATGTCCTAATTTACTGCTTCACTATATACTTTCAATCAAATAATAACCACAATTCTATATTTTCTTAGACAGTAAATCTGCAAAATAATGCACTCTTGAGATTAGCAATCTTTTTGACACGTCTCGTATTCACGCGGATAAGAAAAATCATTAAAATTCATTTCCTAATCTTGTAATTAATCCCTAAATTTAATAAATGCCTACATGTAATGATAACGAGCAGATTCAAATCGTTACCTTTAGATGTACTTTTTCCTACCCTTAATCACTACGCGATTCCAGATTACATGTTCATGACACAAGAAAGATGTAGTTATTGAAATTTGCTGATCCATGATAAGCATACATGAGTACCGTATTACAAATTATTATTGTAACAAAAATGTTATGAGTTGTCTCTCTAAATGCTTTATTTCACCTGAAATGTGTTTCCAAGTTCCATCTAACGTCACCCACTGACAACAGAATTTGACTTGCTTTTTTTCTATTAAATGTTTTTCAAACTATATTTTACAGCATTAAATCACAAATATATGGATGGTACGAAAATAAATAAGCACATAAATAAATAAATAAATAATGACAACAATAATGATAACTAAGGAATGAATATTACAAATTTATAATAAACCATTCTAAAAAATTTCAGTACATGGGAAATAAAAAAAATGTTTGACATGATATTTTTTTGCAAACATTTATTTCGATTTTCAAAGTTGTCTGCTAATGACACCAATAAATATGCCTTTAAAATATGCAATTACGACAGAATAAGCAACTCTTATGTCATTTATGTGGAAATCTGCATGTTATAGAAAATACAAAAACATTTACGGATAAAAATGATAAAAAACTTTCAGACATCTCAACTGTAGAATATGCCAGTAGAAAAAAAAAAACTAAAAATATTAAAAAAACTGAAGAGGAAATTCCTTATAAATAATATCCCATAGAAATTTTACATGACTACTTTTCTTTCGGAACCAAATAAAAATTATTGAATCTGATCATTTCCCTTAGGAGACTTCTATAATTCAATACAACTATTTTGCATGTTCTTAAAAAATAATAAAGCAATCAGTCAATAGTAATCCATAATTTTGGTACATGTAACAAAAATTTAATGAATAAAACATTGGATGAAATTTCAATTATTAACAATAGCATCCCGCAGTGATTCCGAAATACACCAACCTCTAGAGCGATCTTCATTCGTCGGTACACAACGTTCATCCCACGAACATTCATTCTAAAAATCGTATATTCTTGACTTTACGACTCCTTGAATATATTTTTGTTTTTAATTTCGATACATTTTGTAACTTTCAACCGATATTATTCGCTGCATGCACTTAATTTCACTTTATTTTAAACAGGTTGTTTGGTAATGATACCAATAAATGTGCTTTTAAAATGCACAATTAACGAAAGAATAAGCAACTCTTATGAAATTAACATATTGACCTTGATGGCATCAGGATTGCATGCACTAATTATTAAAGTATCTTTACTGCCTTTAACCTCATCAGTTGGAGGAATTTTAGGTGAATGCTGCATCTGAGAATGCACATTATCGGACTCAGGGAGGAAAGACAAGCGCGAGTGATCTAAAATAATCATCTCAAGTATTACATAGAGCATATTTTCAATATTCCTTCCTAATTAAATATTATAACTATGTTAGTAATTTGCACGCCAGAAACATTTCTTCTGAATATCAAAGCCAATCAAAAGTATAAAATACAATGAGATGATGGGTCAAAACATGCCTTCTCGTCCAGTTCGAATCTCAAACAAATCAATTACACTGCTGTCATAGAAAGATTTATTAATTTGCGGCAGAATGCGAATATAGTAGCGTGAATTTGGTTTTAATTGCTCAAGCACAACATAATTCTGCAAAAATTATAGTTTAAATCATATCCTTTTATGATTTCAATATCGATTTCGATTTAAACGTCACAACAGAACAGACGCGTAAGAGGAATAAATCTCAAATATTGTGCACCTGTCGGGCATCATCCAAGATAATACGCTTCCACTGCTCGATTGGTAAGGTACTGTTGTCTGTGTAAAAAACTGAAGAACCTAAAGTTCAAATAAATTAAGATCAAATAAATTTTTTTTTACTATTATTTTAGAAAGCAAGAAAAAATCTATAAATTAACGAGACTGTGAGAGAATTCAAACCCTCCCACCAGATCTTTGCTCCTCATATTTATTCTCCAAAACTCTCTATTCTTTTTATTTATTGTTCTTTCAACTAAAAGGTAGCAGATATTTAGATACTGCCTGCTCTAGTTAACCATTCAGTGACCTATTGACCAATTCCGTAATCTAAAAATACTTGACCTGTGACAGCATGTGAGATTGATGAAGGATATGTCCATGTGATTTGAACACGACCAGGAGAAAGCAATCGATATGATAAAGAATTTGCTTCACGACGTTCTAGAAATTCGGCGCGTTCTGCAAGAAAGAAAAATAATCAAATAGATAGACTATTCAGATTTCAATCCAATTTCTGAAAAACCAACAGATTCACTTTTAACTGGTCATTAAAACTGGAAGAAAATTGTCATAGAGAATAATAAAATGAAATTTTGAATAGGAAGTTCAGTTTACAAGTGATAAAAACTTAACATATCTCCTTAAGCTTTCACTCTTGAAATTATGATTTATTTATTTTCTATTTAATCTAAACATTAGTTCTTCAAATTACAACTATACATTAGACTCTGTAATAAAACAAAACTTGCAATGAATGCATGAGAACTTTAAGAAGTCAGTCCAAACTCACCCATAGTTTTAAAACGATACATGCTTGGCGCACGGATAATTTCACCATTCTTTTTGCGCACATTAATTCGCACATAATATATGTGTCCAGACTGCAGATCACGGAGCAAAAGTGAGTTGATTTCACTGGCAAGAGGAAGATCTGACATTTGAGGCATTAACACACGATAAAAGGACCACTGCGTATCCGGAAGATCAGGATTATCAGACACATAAATATCATAACCGGAAACGAGTTCAGCAGGTAGAAAACTGGAAAAAAATTCAACCAATTTTTCGAATGAGCAACATGATTAGCACGTTCTTGATAATTCAATACCTATATATTGAAAGAAATTCCAAAAAACAATTTGGAATCTTCTTGCTGGAAGTACCGTGTACTACGTAGAGCCATAATAGAAAATAACGTCAGAATTATGTCCTTTTTGTCAGGTATTTATACATTAAAACTTACTTTTCTAACTCCCATTGAAGCCGAACAGTATGAATTTCATGTGTATAAATCACATCTACTTTTTGAATCGGATTTGGTATTACTAAAAAAAATACTAGACGGATAAAAATAACGAAGAGAGTAACATAATTCTTGTTTTGAATCATTTTGAATTCTTGAAGTATTTTCATACAAATTTTAGTCGCATTAGTAAGAATCACTAATAAGTATTCTTCTACGATATTTTTTTAGAAACAATGAATAACTACAAGACGAATTTTTAAATGAATAAAATTTTTCCATTATAAACTAAATATGCTGTTAAGAAATAAAAAGCAACAAAAGAAACAAGTTTTACCAGCTGGAGTCCGAAATCTAAATTGGCCACTTTCGGTTGTAAGATCATTGTTAAGTTTCGTTCGAATTTTCAATAAATAGTCTGTATCACTGAAATTTGGAAAAGAACACAGTCATGTGAGTCTTTAACTAGCAATGACTTCTTTAATTAGAATTTTTTATCTTAAGAATGACATGAGAAGGAAATTCCAATTCCATAGAAAAATTCAAGGAGGAAGGTAAGAATTAGCGCAGTATTCAAAATAGCTCAGCTGATAACAGAAAAAAGATACAGAAATAGCTAATGAAGATTTTATGAATAAATGAATTACTATCAGAATTACTTGGAACAAAATCAATTATTTAAAACACTTCTTATTCAAAGTTTTAAAAATTAATTAGAAAACCTTTTTAAGGTGGTTAAGCTTGCAGACGGACGCGAGCCACTGAAATGCAACTGATGCCAATTTCCTGTGCCGACTTCCATATACTGGACATCGTATGCTATAAAAGAATACATTCTCATAAAATTGTACTCAAAATTAAAGCAACAAGCCAATACGAGCTAAATGTGAAGAACAATAAACTTACCTTTAATCTTCTGCAGAATCTTTTCTGGAACTTCCCATGTCAAATTTACAATACCTTGTCCATTTCCTTTGAAATGAGAGCTAATAATCAAATTTCCCACTTCGAAATACTCATCTTCTAAATGCATTTTCAAACTCATTTTTCAGACTAACACAATAAAATCAGCAAATGATGAGAAGATAAATCAGTAAACACCTTTAGGCATGGTAATTTCTACAATTGCTGCTGTGTTCGAAATACGTTCCGGACTTGAAGCTGTTCTAATGGTCAATTCATATCTTTCTCCTGGTTTTAGACTATCCAATGTAAAACTATTCCCCTGAACTTTAATCTGCAAATAGAGATAATCCATTATTAGTGAGAAAACAACTCTTGTTTATGCTGCGCTAATACGTTTTAGAACTGATCTTCAAATACAATATTATTTCAGCACCTTATGAATGTATTATAAATACTTTAATTTAAACATCAGTAATCACGATGTATGACATAAAAAATTTCAAAAAAGCAAATCATGAATACGATATTAAAAAATAACAATAACACACAAATAAAAATAACCTGTTGTCGAAGCAGAGGAGTATTATCTTCCGATGTTAGCTGCTTCACATTAACAATATAGAAAGGAATGACTGAAATTTCAAGAGAAAATTTTTCATGACAGCAGTTGAAATTTTTCTTTTCACTACTTATATTAGTTAATATTTTCTATAACTGCTACTCAAAAAATTTGCGCTTTCGTGCTCATCATTTAAAAAACATATATCAATAATTTCCAAATCCACCATCAATTTCTAATCTAAAAATCATATTAAACCAACTTACACATATATGAACATATGACTTACCATTTGACAATGGTTGAAGAGCTGGAATCCATTCCAAGCGTACCATTGATGTGCTCAATATATGGGCTTGAAAATCAAGTGGAGGTAACAAGTCATCATCTGCTACCGGAATTCCATCAATCAATACACGTTTTGTGATAGCAATTAGTAGAGAGTGCGACCAGTCTTCTAAAATAGTACCATCAGGATGCTCAGCACGAATCTGAAACATCCAGTAGTAGCAGACGGTTCATCAAAAAATATTTTATATCAACATACAACTCAAAAGTCATGCATAAATAACTTTTGTTTCTGCAGTATATTTGTCGATCTCAGTTACAAAACAATTAATAGTCATTGAAACTTTATGCATCACGAAATCATGTTTTATATACTTTTTTCTTATCCTACAATATACTAGGCGCTTTGTGCTCGTACTGCTATATACACTAATAAGACCCACCTGTGCTTGAAGTTCATCACCATTTCGAATGTCATCTAATTTTAATTGCACTTCTAATTTGGTCCCGCTTCGTACATGATTCCAATGTGTGGAACCATCACGGCGATTAGTGATCCGATAACGAACCAGAAATTGTGGATGCACTGAAGACATTAAGAAGGTAACAATTTATGGAATATTACGCCAATTTTGCCGACGAAAACGATTGATACTAGTAAGTATTCAAATTTTAAACTATGCCCAATACATGCAGTATCCAGGGATATTTTTCATGATTTTATCACAACTTTGCTGAATATTTAAATAACTTGACGTATTTTAATTTGAAAAATGTTTGTAAAGAAGGTTCTAGTAGATACAAAACAAGGTTTCGTACGATTGAAATATAGATTATGTGATGTCAAACTATAGCCAAATATTATTGGGTTAATTAGCTTATATAAGTATGCATTTAGATTTTTTTTTTTAAATCTCGATTCACTCACAGCAGCATCGTCGCCTTAAAAGATAATTGGAGTAAGAACCAAGAATATGCACAACCATCAATTACTTATAATTCATACGCAAAAAAATAGTATAATAGCCACCAACCATCGTTCAGAATATCTTCTGGGTACTTCCACTGAAGGTAGATTGCGTCTGTTGAATGATCATATCGAGCAGTTATGTCTTGCACATGCGACGTAGATGATGTTTCACTTACTGGTAATGCTTGTAAGCTCAGTATTTTATGTTCGTACACAATTAAGAGAAAAAAATAGTAAAGTAAAGGAGAGAAGCAAGTAAGCATAGATTACTTACTCTAACTTCCCTTACAAAAACAATTAATAACTATATCGCTGTTGTCTGTTTTTAGTTTACTTCCTTAGCCAAGAAATCAAACTTCTGGGATAGATTCCCGAGTATGCAGGAAAAGCAGTAAGTGTGGCAATAGTAAAATGACTAGCCGGAGGGAAAATTGGCTTTGCAAAGAGACAATTGACAATGTAAATGAATTGTTTCACTGATAAGAGGGCAACCAATTTATAGTCGAGGGCAAACAGAAATGACTGGAAGTACAAAAATTCGACTTTACCCCTTCTGCATTCCTGTATATGGGATAGAGTGATGTCTACTTCTAACCATCTTTTGCATGTTATCAATGTAACGTATTTCCATCATGAAACAAAAGACACAAAAAAATCATGCTTTAAACAATTCTTGATGAAAAGACTTTTCATACATGCCAGTTAGTACTAGAGTGCAATTTTAAATTGTGGTCAAAATTTAATTTCTTTGATCATTTACGAACCAGTACGAAAAGCAAAGCAGTAATAAATTAGTCATAAATAAATATATCAAACAGCTGGCTATAAAAACACCCTAAAAAAACCTCTTGTACTTGACAACGAGTAAGCATGTTGCTTATTCAGCTTCAAATACAAGCAAATACTGACCATTTATTTTAAAAAACTTACAAATGATAATAAATAATGAGCGAAGTTGTATATTGGTGACACAAATAGTATGCTCTTTAAGAACGCAAGAGGTAGCGCATTAATTATTTTTGTAAGCATAGAAGTTCTTGTAATTTTCCTGACAAAATGCAGTGGAAACCAACTAGATATGGCAATAAACAATAAGATGAAACGGAAAGAGAGAGTAATAAATGTGACAAAGTCCCACTTAACAGTCAACCAACTAAACTCTTTCAATAATTACTAAATACGAAAATTAACAGATTCGAATCAAAAGTTATTAGGAAAAAAAGAACAGTTTCATGAAACAAAGCCATTAGAGACCCGTTGAAGTCCACTGAAAACAATTTTCTCAGTTTTAAAAATCACGTAAGGCACTATTAGAACTATTTTACGGAAAAAAGTTCAAGAAATAGCCTAAAAAATGAGAGCCAAACGGAAAACAAAACTAATAATTACTTAAGTCAGAAATGTTCGTTATAATCACTCTTGCAAATTCCTTGATACCACAAGAAATTAAATTAAAAATTGAGCTCATTATAAACTTTGAGTGAAGAAATTAAGTATCTGACACATTTCATACTCAAGAATGATTACAAACATTAGACAAAAAATATTTCAATATCCCAAACATCACTGAGCACCTGCATTAATAAAATCGCTTCCGCGTCATTTGCTGCCGATGATTGACAAAAATAACACCGAACCATAACACCAATACGCACAACGTGATGCCCAAAATCATTAATACTACAGTACCAAACCAGCCTAATTTAGATGGTTTTGGTT
This sequence comes from Thelazia callipaeda, assembly GCA_900618365.1. NCBI lineage: Eukaryota > Metazoa > Nematoda > Chromadorea > Rhabditida > Thelaziidae > Thelazia > Thelazia callipaeda. Next base: position 75,709 of record UYYF01000022.1, read on the forward strand.
GATCAACATGATCACGTGGAGATGCAACATTCTGTGCATAAGGTTCACGGTAGCGAGGATCTGCTGTGACACCATCCCCTGCTTCTGCATATACATAATCCTGTTCAAACATTTTCACCGATATGACATCATGAAAGTCTGGAAAAGCATCATAATCAACCAAAATCAAGCAGAAATATCAGAAGCTGTCATAAAGTTGAACAAATTTCCATGATTATTAAAAATTATTATTAAAACGTTTTTAAATAACTATGACTCAAAGATAAAAAGCAATGAGGAGCATATAGCAGACGCACCGGACAAATCGCCTGTAGCAGCAGTGATACCAAAGTAATAGCCAGTAGGTAACTGCACATCTCTAACAATCATGCATTCCTTCCATTCACTGGTATCCAAGATATCAGTATATATCTGCAGAATAGCATTGTTGGACATTTACTTCAATAAACAGAATATAAGAACTGCAGGGAAAAAAATTATGAACAAGCTTTAATTGAAAAATTCGTCATTTAAATGATGCAACTTTTTTTTTTCCAATTTTTTTTCGATTGGTTTTCGTGACAACTCACTATAAAAATATTTCGAATTTTGAAGTAATCAACTGCTTTAATAATGGCAGAATTAATTCGTTCTGTCACTTGGTTTCAGCGTACTTTCTGCTTGGTTTCAAGCATTTCATCGGTACTGTTCAAAAATTGTACATTTAATATGCTCCATGCCTTTAAAGAAAATAGTATGTTGAAGATGTCAAAAATAAGAACAAACCGACAGCACATCATTCACATATCGAACCATTATTTGAGTTTGATACAGCTTATTCCTAAACTTTGCTTCACAACCTGTATGTGCACCACCTAGCTGAGTATGAGTACCATCCATATCATGATCATAATGCAACGAACCATTATTGACCATCGCTGATATGTATGGATGACCATGCTGAAATATGTTTCTTCCGAATATAACATTAAAATCAGTCAAAAAACTATTCATACAAGTTACGGGAAAAAAATTACCCCATGAGGCCCATTATGATTGCTGTAAGTGTCAAGGAATATCCCCAACCCACGGAAATAATCTTTTGATCCGAAAACAGTTCCTGTCTTTAAGGGCTCTTGTACATACCATAGAGCTGCTCCATCACCAAACAAATCACCTGTAGATCCATGGATTGCAAAAGTAACTTGTAACTCCCAATTTCGCGCAGTTACTGGCTGAAATATCATAATAAATAGGAAGAAAACGTAGTATAGAAACATGTCTTATTAGGTTCACACGACAATATATTGGAGTCTTTTGCACTTCTTAATAAGAAATACACCACAATTCTGAAAATATGAACCTGACATGACATGTTTCTTACAATAAGCCCACATTATAAAACACTAATTACTAATTCTCTATCACTTCTGTCATAAATATGCCTTTAACTACACCCAACTATTTAAAAAGTTATTCAATTAAACTAAACATGAGTTTTTTCGTCTATTGCTTTGGTCCACGAGTTCATTCACAAATAAACAAATTGCAAAAATGAAATGAATGAAATACAAATAAGGAAAAACAAAGACTTTTTTGTATAAAAAGTAAATAAGTGCAAAGAAGACTTAGTGTTCCATTCAATCAATATAGACCAATAATGGTAAGATTTTTTGGAAATGACTTTAATTTTTGACTTACTCACTTTTAGTTCATTTACCTAATTGAAGTTCAATGCATTTACTCTATTAATTACGATAAATAGATTATGCATACTTGGGCGTATTCGGTATATGCAATAAATGAAATACGAAATAAGACAATACTTCAACTTACCACAGCATTCCAAATACCACCTTGAGCACTCTGTGTATCTGCTGTGAGTCGGATATATTGTCCGGTAACCACAGTGTTACCTTGTAAGTTCCAATATGGGATACCCACACCCGTGCCTTAAACTACGAATTTTACGTTTTAAGGGAAACTGTCTTAAAAACATATATATATATATATATATATATATA
>UYYF01000023.1:0-76597 GCA_900618365.1 Thelazia callipaeda
TATATATATATATATATATATATATATATATATATATATATATAAGATGAATGTTAATATAAAGCTGATATCTGAAACACTATGAGAATCTCAAAAATAAGATGATAATACTTGACTATTTTTTTCAGTTATATCATTTGAAGAAAAGAGTGAATATTGAAAACATCATTTGCTAAAATGTTTGCAAACAATTTATATTCAATGAGCAAATACCATTAACTTTTATATAGTGTAATATATTACAGGAAAATGAACTATTAAGAATATTTACTGTTCAATTTCTCGAGAAAAATGTCATTTCACATTAACAAAAATGAAACTAAAGAGGTAAGCAAAACTATCACTAATATAATCAGTGATAATAAAGACAATAAAAATAATAATAAATTATTATTAGTAGTAGTATTTGGATGCAGTGTGAAATATCCACATCAAACTTAGATATTCATATGTTCGATGAATTGCAAATAAACATCAGTCATAATTTGCAGCTCTTCACAGCAGATGTTAATTGTATGAGATGGTAGGTAGCATTAAAAAGCTACCTTTTTCTATTTTTTTAAAATTATTTTTAATAGATAGCTTTGCTTTCATCCGTTTCATTAAGTGTTTGAATTTTTCAAACTCTGACAGAATGAATATTAAATTTTCAGTTGTCAGTGATGTCCACCAAGTGTTCATTTGGTTTCTACAAAAACTATGAATTACAAATTGTTATATTACCTACCACATTCAGTAAGCTCGAAGTAGTAATTATTTTGCCGATAAAGCGTTTCGGTTTACCTCATCTTTTGCAAGCAATATCAGGAAAAGATATAATAAATTTATTGCATAGAACACGACTAAAAGTCTTGGAGGTAATCTTGTTTTTGCATTTCTACTCCATTATCAAAACAAGATTGCGTTCGTAGTACTTAACTACCAAAATATTACTGAGTAGAGCAATGAGCATTGAGGTCTGATTGCGTATAATCAGTTTTATGGAAGACTGTGCATTTTATAAAGCTTCCATGAAAAATCTTTTTACTTAATCTTTAAAAAAAGATAAAGTTTCACAAAAATTTATTATCTTTAATTTATCGGAATACAAATATTACTGTTCTTTATTATCAATAATAGAACACTTGCAATTATGAATTAAATTTACTTTCTCTTTACCCTTCTGTGACAAAATCAAATGTTTTTTCTTTTCTTGCTTAGTTAATGACATTTTTCATACTCTTTTCTTGAAGGATTTTCGACAGTTATAATTCATAATTGTGATAAATAATTTCATAACAAAATTTAGGTAGAAGTACCGAAATTCGAAATCAAGCGAAAAATTCACAAGCAAGATGTATTAGACGAAATGGGCATCGAAAGTAATTACTCGAAAAATTCAGACTTCTTCGATTATTTTTTTCATCCTATTTCTACTGGAGTGATTGACCTCACGCAAACCATAAGTGTGAGCACTTTCAGTGATATTGATCATTTACTTCTTCTATAAACAGGTTACAAGAAGATATGAACTCAAAGTTCTATTAGTCCTAATAAATGAATTTTGATTTCATATGCTTATGACTAATTTTGAGAACAACTCCAAGTTTTAATTTCATAACGTAATTTTGAAACCATAAAATTAAGCTTATAGATTGGTACGCATGAAGGACCTCCGCATTACGATTATCTCAGTTATTTTTACTTATCCGTAAATATCTATAAATTTACTGCTGACCAACCATTTCTTTTTGCACTTATTGAGGATCGAAAGAAAATTTGGTTTGCTGGTCAATTTTCTTAATAAAAATTTTTTTGATCAGTAGTAGTACCTTTCTTGATGAAGAAATAGTTTTATTTTCTCCAAGAGAATACCATATTCACTAATTTAAAAAGCATAGCAAACTTTTTTTGCTTTTTGAAATGTATATGAACAGTTTTTCCAAGTTAGCTTTCCATTTTCTTCTCTTACGAATTTGAACCTGTTCTGCAGCAATCAAAAGTGTAAAGAATGTTCATTTGTTTCACTTCATTTGAGCAACAAACATATATATCAGTTTATACGACTACTCACTCCTTCATTACATTTTACCTTATATTTTGCAACACATTTGTACTCAATGATAAATTATACACTTGTTTGCTAGAACTTACCAGCCTGATCTTCACTAAGGGCAGCAAATTCTCAAAATGCTGAATAAATAGTAGTTGAAAACAGATATTTTTTTGCACATATCATTATTTTGTTCTGATGTCTGGCTCGAATTTCAGTTTTATTCACGCATTAATTTACTAATGGAAAAGAGATAAAGATGGCAGATGATTTATTATGTATTAATAATGAATGGTAGAAAATGATTAATCCATAGTGCATGTTGACAGCAAACAGGTTAAGATTATATAAATGACTTATTCAGGTTATTTCGCTCTGATAGGCTTCTTGGCCTGAAATACAAAGTTCTGAATGTTTTTTTAAGACACACAAAATTTGCAATTGAAAATTTGTAACATGAAACTAGCATTTTTATTTGTTGTATAATTAATACAAGAAAAGAACTTGCTATATTTAACAGCTATTTTGAATGTGAGAGAAAGTATACTTACGGTTGGTGGCGGCGCTTGCGCTTTGACAATATGTTTTTCGCCACTTTCATCCATCGATCCTGCTTTCTGTAGAGACTGATTAGCGTCTACAGCGGTAACTATTATATCGTCCTCCTCAACTTCATCCACACCTGGCACACTTAGAGGAATAGGGGCAATAGGCGGTCGAGCCGCATCACCGTCTGCTTTTACTTGTTCTATGTATTTTGGTGGTTCTAAGTTTTTACGAATCTGTTCAAGTTCTTCATTTTCACGACGTCCCCATTCTGGTGGCGGTCGGGCAGTTCCGTGAGCAATTTTGGGCTGTTTCTTTATTGCCGGCTAAACAAAAAACAAACGACGATAATAGTTAAAAAAAAGGACTATTGAAATATGATCTGGCTAATTTTTCAGTCATATTCAAATTTTTGTATCATAATTTTCGATTCTAAATCTGAAAATATGCTAAATCTTGAAACATATAGCATTTCCTTTTTACGAAATTAGTAATCATTTTAGAAATTAATAATCTTTTGAAAAGTTATGTTTTGGAAGGAAAACCTCGTGATGGCACCCTTTGATTTGAAAAATTAATCAAGACAAATGTGTAAGTAGACTTTGAATTGTGAGATCTACATTGTGACCATAATGGCAGAAATATGATGAAATTCATATAATAATAAAAATTAGAAGAAAATATTCTTCCATATTTATCTTTTGATAAATTAATTTTTAAATATTTGCTAATATTTACATGTTCGTAAAGATTACGACGGTCACCATACGAACGTCGGTCAATCTGACGATCAAATTTCGATGCCACATTGATTTTTGGCTGAAAATAAGCATCTGAGTTTTCTTAAATTCAAAACATTTATCATACTTTAGTACTCTGGAATTTACATGAAATGGAATTATGAAAAAATGCAGCTTTTTCAACTTGCTGGTAAATTTTGTTGAAAATGCACGTTTCTTCAAAGAAATCAGGTCATGGAAGTGGAAAAACTGACCGGATGTATCGAAGCAGCTGCTTCTTCTGGATCCAAACCCTTCTGCAAAGCTTTGTTACGCGCAACCTGACGTTCACGTTCATGAAGCTCTTTTAACTAAAATATATTTGTGATAAATAATTATGTTTAACTTGGGAATTCTAAAAAATATATTGCATTAGAAATTAGATTGCATACATCATACTCCTGACGTTCATGTCGCTTCTCCAAATCATACTTTTCACCTTCGAGCTTAACGATACGTGCATGTAATTGCTTGATTTGATACTTTAGATCATTTGGTAACAGATCAGCCACATTTGCTATCCGACGTTGAACTGCTTCTACAAATGCTTGTCTGGCAGCAGCTTTTCCATCATCAAGTGGCTCTTGCTTTGCCTAATATTGAAAACTATCAATTTTTTGTTTTTATGAATATAGTAATTTTGAATTGTGAACATTTGTACAATTCAAAATTTCAAAATTCTTTTGTATCAATTTATCGTATTACTACCATAGCAAAAGCAAATTAATGTCATGACCTTTAAAGATAAATTGATTTTTATGATAGAACCTATTTTGATCACTTATTACGTTGAAAATAAGCTAACTGCAAGATTTTTCATTTGGTCGCCTTTTTCCTGCTTGCGAATAACGAAGTTCTTTCCACCTCCTCCGGTTCCAGCAGTAAATGATCCGGCCATCAGATTCTGTCGTTTCTTTCTTTCTTCTTCCCGTCGACGCTTTTCTGCTTCGATGCGTGCTTTGCTTTCTTCCTAAATGCGTGAAAAAGTAAGTTCTAGAACATCGACAAACGCATCTTTAAATCACTGATTTTTTCATCATGATCTCATATCAATATGATTCGATTCTTTTCACATAAAACGAGTAAATAAACAAGAACGATATCTAAAGTGACAGTCACAACACAGAATTTTGATGCTGAGTAGCAGTTAGAGCATCCAGCAGTTAAGCTATGCAGGTTCTGACTGATTCTGTCACTTAGTAATGCAAGTCAAAACAGTTGTGTCTCATTCAATTCATTCTACGCTACTGATACCAATTCAAGTGACTACTAACGACGGAATTATGATTACCTCCTCTTGTCGTCGTTTTTCCTCGTTCTGACGTTGTCTTTCTGCGAATTCGCGTTCTTCTTGTTCCCGCTGAAGTCTTCGCTGCTCTTGCTTTTCCTTGAGGGCTCTCAGTTCTTCCTCAATTTGCTCTTTTTCAACTCGCCTTCGTTCTTCGTAATCTTGAATCTTTGCGGCTTCTTCTTCTTCATGTCTTTTTTTCGCAGCCTCAAGAATTAAATGTGTCATAAAAATTTTTCTTAATGCTTGCATTGTACACTTTTATTTGAAAAGCGCATATTTTTTGACCAGTTGATTATATTAAGTATTTTCTGCAACGAATTTTCATTGTCATTTTGATCATATTTTGTGCCGTAAAATTTATTACTAAAACAATCTTTAGAGGATGAGTCAGCTGCAAAAATTTTTATATTTACAAGCATAGCTTTTTCAGCTTCCGTCTGTTCAGCTGGTGCTTCCTCCTTTTCTTGCGGTGGTGCACGGCGTAACCTGAAATGATGCAAAGTTCGTTCAGAGTTTCCTTTCCCATTCAATGATTAGGATGAACTCTCTTGTAATATAAGTAATCGTGACTATGATAATTGTTTAAATGTGACTGCTTTGCAGATCATTTATTACGGAAAACAAAAATTTAAAGCTCATGATTATCTAAGATTTTTATTATATAATCAATAAAATTAGCATTACTGGAGCGAAAAAAATATCTGTAAAGTGACAGTGGTTGAAAGAAATGTATCACTGCTAAATATTTTAAACTTTCATGCAAATTTTAAATAAAAGTGATTGATTTATAAATTATTTAGAAATTTTGAAACCATATAATCTTTCAACCACTGTTATTTCACAGATTTTTTTTTTCGCCAATGTCGTCAATTTTTCATTTATTTTATTTGGAATTTTAGATATACATGATTTGTATAGGTTTTTATTAACATAAAAAATGGGCTTCAAAGCGGTGACATTTAAATATCAATAATCATTCACGATTACTTTTACTGCAAGTGACTAACAAACTAAAGCACACGTAACTTGCCAAATAAATTAGTGGATTTTCTATAAGTTTTTGTTTGAAAAGGAATATCAAGTATTAACTCCTCATACTGCATACAAATCGAAATTAGTGACTTTCATAGCAATGTTTCAGAAAAAGGAGTAATTCAAATAGAAGATCAAACAGATTCCATAAATAAGGAAATTCAAGTTTTTATGTGGATTTTAATTTTAGAATGTTTCTTACTGAGGTGCAGCTTCTAACTTCTCAGCAGGAGAATCATCTGCTTGTGGTTCTTCCTTTTCTTCATCAACACCTTCTTCGACTTCCTCCTCTTCCTCGAGTTCTTCGTCTTCCTCCTCTTCAGAACTACAAGTATTCACAAGATGAAAAGTTAATTTCACTATCTATTAACATTATCAACCTTTTTAAATTAGTACTAACAGAAGAATTTACGTGTGAAATTTGCTTACATTTCTTCTTCTTCTTCTGCCATTTTTGCTTTTTGAAAAAATTATGATTGAATGCCCGAACTAAAAACCATATAAGAAAATGAGTTTCGTAAACATTTTATATATATTTAACATTAAAAACCATTAAATTATTAGGGGCAAAAAGAGAAATGATAATAGTAGTGGCAATGAGCCTTAACTGCTCAAGATGATATGAAATACCAGTTGTTTGTAAAAGAAATTCGCATATGGAATCAGCGTAACCTTTCAAAGATATTTGTTCAGGAAGAGATGCAAAAATAAACTATTGATACTACATGCAATTACTTCAAGACGGCGATAGGCGATAAACAACTCAATATATTTATCAAATAATGAATAAAGTGAGAAGTACAAACAAAGCAATTAGTACATGTAATCAACTGCTATTCAGAACAAGCGCAATTTGATCTTTTCAATAACTGATAAAAGTGAATTGAAGAGAAACAATACAAATTTAAGCAAATGCAACTCATAAGAGGTAAATAAGTCAAAAGTACGCGCAGTCTTCTACATTTTCATGAAATAACCAGCAAAAGATCATCTTATGCAAAATAACCGAAGCTGTTCGATGAAGACTGAATGTCGAGAGAAAGACTGAAGTTGCAAACATCAGACCGATCGGGTTGGCGAAAGTAGGAAAGAACTGCTGGACTTGAAATTGAGAAAGCTTTTATAAATGAAAAAAGTGAGGAGAAACGTGTCTGAAAATTTATACATCCATTCAAATCTTCACTTCCATGTCTAACTTTGAAGCAGTTAAGAAATACAATTACTTCATCATTCATCATTTCATCTATCCACTCACTTCCCTCCATCAAACTCACTCACTCCTTCATTCACTGATTAACTGATTAACTAACTAACTAACTAATTAACTAATTAACTAAATAACCAATTCACTTATTTATATTTTTTCAGTTCTGCCCACAAGTGCACTGCTTCTTCACAGTGCCTCAAGGTACAGAAAGAATTTCATACAGCCCAGCTACTCTCAATACCACATCTCCAGCTTTAGCACTAACCTCTAATTTTCTTCACTCAACATCTTTTCTCATACGAATGTATGAGAATGTGAGATATAGAATATGTGATTTGAGAATATGTGATATATATATATATATATATGTTGTTCGTTTCTTCTATTGGTAACTGAAATGATTGTATTGAAGGCTAGGGTTTTGAAAAATCATATTTTTGCTCATTTCAACAACAGCCTGTCTTATAATCATTGCAGATGATTCGTTCTGAGAGCAAATTAATATTACTTTCCAACCTATCTTCTCCGTGCTTTTTCCAACCAACTACATTATCATTTCTAAACAAAAATATAGCGTTCGTTGATGCTTTCAGTTTGCAGGTGTTTTCTCTGTTAAGAAGTAACGTATATATAAATAAATATCTAATGCTCGCTTCCAGGTCAAATCATATGGAGAAGGGAAAGAATGAAATAAATTTTTTCGAGTTCTATCACACTAACTTATTTCCGTTATTGATGGTAGTAATTTTGAAAAAAAAATGATATAGCTACATTCATCACTGCTATTAGTACTACTACTACCAAAAAAAGTTAATTCCAGAATAATTGATCACCAATGAATGCAAATTTGAGATGTCACATATGATATTACCCAAATCTAACTGGCATGCAAAGCTTCAGTTTACCAAGAAACTTTGAAAACACTAAATATGCTTATTCTACATGAGGCTTAACATTAACTGCATATTTCATTTCATTTTAGTTAGAAAAAATGCTAGCTGTGTATCTATAATCAAGCATGAAATGCAATATTCTGAAATTGAAGAGAAGTTGAATTATGTTTGTGAATTATCAAGACACAAACAGTTTTCAATACTGAGTTTAACTGCAAAACTGAATATTTTCACGGCGTCTTCATAGCACACTTCTGCTTGGTTTCCCTTCTGATAACTTCTCTTTTGTTGCACAAAATATTAGAGAAAAGTACTTTGAGAATCGCAGTTTGTTAGTTGTAGTTCCTACCTTAGCTTTCTTTTAGCATTGAGTGCACTAACACAAACCATACATTTTATTTTGCAGCTGTTTATACATTTTAACTAGCAACAAAAAATCTAGTCATTTTCTAAAAACGAGAATATATCTTTACTCGACCGGACAAGTATATCTGTCAATCAGCTGACAAGACAGGAGGTAAAAATAAATAGACTATCTTTTAATTCTTAATATTTTGAAGAACAAGTGCAAAACAAAAACATCAAAGACATTTTCATTTGTTTCCAAGATTTAAAAAATTTTCATTCATACTCTCCGAAAAGCAAAACATTATCTGAATTGTTACTTTGGTATATCATTTAATGAGCAAATGCTTAAGCCAAATGGTGACTTCCATTTTAGCAACTGCTGCCTAGCACTAATTTGTTTAATTAATTACATTTCTTTAAATTGGATCTACATATTTCAGCTAGTAGTTCCTTATGAAGTTAATTCATTACGAAATAATTTATAGCTTCTCGCGTGAAATGCAAATGCTTACGTGAAGTTTTCAACCGGAAATAGAATTTGAGTTTTACAATCACCGACTTTACTTTCGTAACTCATGCATTGCTCAGTTCAAATTTAAAGATATCATTAAAAAGGAGTTTTCAAAAATTGTCTGAAATTTTTATATTCTAGTAACTAAAAATATTTCATTACAAAACTAAGCATTTCATTGCAAGTCTTCGTTCCATGAATTTATTTGATAAAACATAATAAGAATAGATATTCGTTACTTCTGGATTTTTATTCCTTGTTTAATTTCTAGAAAATGTGCAGTTGTATCAATGAGTAATAATTATTTTCTATATTTTATGAATGCATATAGAGTAGCAAGTAATTCCAGAACTAGTCTTAGTTAAAAGGTACAGCGCTTGAGGAAAATTTAGAATGAACAGTTTAAGCAGTTGCGCTGCTTACTACCCTTTCAAAACAGGTATGTTCTTAAAACTTTGTGCTGATTGACCTATCATGCATGATCTCTAGTAATAAAAACTGTTAGCATACAAAAATTAATTTCCTTGAAGCTGTACAAAAGCAGAGAAAGTGTTTGCAGACGATTTCAGACCTCCTCAAGAATGGAATGATTAACCAAAACTTCAAAACGCAAAGAATACAATTAGAAAAAACAACAAATACCATTTAGTAAGATAGAACCCTCATTATTCAGGATTAAAGACTGAAAATCCATCAGCAGTTATAACCACTTTTTAATAGTTCATTACCACTCATTACAGGAACAATCAAATCATCCATATTTGGTAAAACTAAGTTCTTCTCCAATAATAAGCGAAGTTTATTGTCAATCCAGTTGGACACGGCACTCATATCTACCGACCTATCCCCCACTTGCGGCACACATTTCATAAAGAGCCTTGGCGGAGTACGGAACGCATACCTTAAATCCAGGTTTCCGAAACTATAAATTTTTAAGAATCAAAATCGACTCATAACATACAATGTATACCATTACAAAAATATGTACCACGAAAACTGACCAAAGTCTATCAGACGGAGGTGGTGGAATGTTAATAGTCATTGTACCTTCCAAATGAATTACATCAACATTAAGCAACAATCGTGTTGATGATATGCCTTCCATTACCTAAATAACGTCAATACTTTTAAACCTAGTTCGAAAAATGAAAGCATAGATGATAATAAATGTTGTGGAAACGAGAAGAAATCAAACCTTCTTTACTGGCTTCAATTCAGAAGCTCCTTGAAATATATTAGTGTTCACTATTTTGTCAACTACATTTAACAACTTTCTACCTGCACTTCCTTTATTCGTGGAAACTCTATAAAATAAATAATTCAAAGGAGTAGACTTATTGAATTTCTAAAACAATGAGAGCAAATCACGGCAGATATATCCAATTTAAAAAGATAAAGAATAACTTTTCTGTTTTGGAACCGAAGTCTTCATCTGGACTGCTTTCAGGGGACTCTGGCAAGTCAGAATCTGAATAATGATGAACACGAGGGAAAATTTTCAGTTTCTTTGCCTGAATTCAAAATGAATATTCTATATAATCTTAAAATTGATTCAAAAAATGTTAATAATAAGAACTACCTCCCTGCATAGTTCATTTCTTTGGGTCCCTTCCTTCAGTTTCATTAAATTAACTTTAGTTTCCAATGAAAGATGGATTCTACCTGAGTACTTCATCTATAAAATATGTAAATTATAACGTTGCTCTATTCATGTATTTTAATACTGTACAACTTTGACTGGAACAAAAAAATTATGCTCGACGAAAAAACAAAATAATCAGAAACAATGATTCGAACTCGAAGAACAATTTAAAGAAATATACTTCAAAATCGATCCAAAGTCCCCAGTCATCCAAAACAGGAGCATAAACACCGGCAATTTCTGGTGATGTAGTGCCTAGATCCAAACTGGAGAGCTCCAAAGTTTCGATAAAATATGGCAACTGAAACGTTACACAAAGTTTGCTTGACAAAAAAGCTTCATTAACTGATATCAAGCATCAAAATTTATCCCTAGGATTGATAAAAGATAAAGTAATGTGAAACCTCAATGAGATTTTGACTCGAATTACAATTTTTGTTGAATCCGAATCGATAAATTTACAAAAATAAATCTTTGAAAACTAACTGAAAATGAGCAACTAGATGAGACAGCTACTTGTCATCAATCTTAAACACTGAAATCGTTCAATGTTTAAGATTAGATTATCTTTCATAGTAAATTGGTTATAGAATATCTACCATACTCACAAGAAATTAGATAAATATTTGCAACATCCAGAAAGCAATAAAATAAATTGGACAGAAACGTTTTAAAGGACACAATTTTGAATCAAGCCATAACTCTCGAAGTTTCAGTTATCAATGAAATAAGCATAACACTACATTACAAGGTTATTTCCAAATACATGGTAATAAACTCACATGAACAGTAGCTAATTTAGATTGAATTTTATTTTGAACTTGCTTACACCAATACGCATCTCGACAAAAATCATAAAATATTCTGAAATGTTTCTAGCAACTTATCACTTACACTAGAAAAAATCCTCCCTTCACAGAAAGAATGAAAAATAACAAAATTAAAAGAGATGAGGTATGTGTACACAAGAATTTCAATAGCTGCAACCAAAATACTCCACATCAGAAAATAAGATATAACTGCAAAATAAAGCTGTCAAAATTGCTTAAACCTTGCAGCTAAAGCGTTTGCAGACATTACAAGCTCTGAATCTGTATCTGCTTTCCCACGACTCCACTTATTACGTCCTAAATCCATATATTTTACGGCACCACTGGTTTCTTTTGTTTTTTTTTGAAGTGATGTTTTAATAACCTCTTTGATACATCTAGAAAAGACTAGAACAGAACAAGCTTCAATCAGAAAATAAAAAATCACGAGTAAATCCAGTTATTTTAAATCCATAATGTTTATGGTAAAACAACTGTACTAAAATTCATACTTCTCAAACTGTATGCGATTGCTCAGATAGAGAAAATGCTCCAAATTTAATTTGATCAAATTTTCATCAGATGATAAGGGAAGTGAGAGACGTCGTCTAGACAAACTTTCTTTAGAATTAACTGTTGAAACCTAAATAATGTTTTTTAAATTATTCAAATATATCCAGCTATAACTATTTCATTCGCCATAGATGACAGAGTTCACAACATAAACATTACAATTAATAGAAATACTTGTATCACTTAATTACTAATGGCGTAGACGCATGAAGCAATTCACAAAATTATTTAAGGTTTATCATAATTACTGCTATTGCATAACAGACACTTGAGTAAATTTATTACAGAAGTCAAGACTTCCTGGAACTTTTTGCAAAGCTTGATTGATGACCTGTGTCGCTCAATATTTTTAATTTAGTTATAATAATATGAACTACCACAGTGGTGTACACTTGTTTATTTTGCGAAAGGTTCCAATATAGTGAACAATACTTATTTCAATTTCATACCATTACATTTGCAGCGTTTTCAATGTACTGACTGGAAGCCTCTCGTAATCTGGAAAATTTCATTTTTGTTTTGAAACGACAGAAATATAAACTTCTAATTACGCCCTTTTTAAAGTGAAAATACAGTAGGCAATAAGGTAAGACCTCGGCATAAAGATCAATCAAGAAATGAGAGAATAACTACCAAAAGCTTTTTCTTGCTTCAGAGTCTTGATGAATACAGTCCAAAACAGTTTACCAATAATATAATTTCACCACACTTTTCTAATATAACTGCTAGTTCATTAATAATGATAACTTCATGATATTATCTTTGACTCTTGCCCGACATATATCCAAAATTTTTTCCCAAAAATAATTTCAATGACATTTTCAAAGAAAATTACTTATGAAACCAGCGTTCTTTCTCTCTAGCACTACGAACAAACAGATATAAACTTTGGCCTTTGATACGATTCTCGTTTTTTGTATCACACTGATTCCTGTATTGCATACAGCCCATGGAATTTGCACGAGCACTTTTTACACATATATAATCTGAAAATTATCTCATCTTCATATATTCTAAAACATTTCTATAGCAAATCTATTAAGATGATCAAATAAAACATTAAAAGTAAACAACTAAACTTGTGATCAGAAGACTTGAGCAATAAACTTCTATTAGGAAAAATATGAATATAAAATAATTCTCATATGAAGATTCTTCTGCGAACTGTGAACTTTGATCTATACAAAAGTAGATTCAAAAACAAGGAAGTTGAGAAGCGTGATGATCATTCACTATGTTCTTACAGGAATTCCAATTTAATGTAAAATTAAATTGAGAAGCAAAATAAAAATATACGCGAATGTTCCTTGAAATTCTTTTGAGAACCACTTTCCATTTTACTTTTATGCAATACTTTGCGTAATTCTGGCGACCTTAATCAAAATCATTGAAGGCATAATGCTTTAAATATAAACGACAGTAAATTTAATTTTAAATTTTATAAAAACACCACTTAAATGAAAGCTTAAGGTTAAGATAAATAAAATGACATGCAAAAAATAAGTTTTCGCATAATTCTTCTTTCAAGACACATATAATTTTGAACTAAAATTCTATTATCTGAAAAACATATCGATGACGTGATTTTTATTTACAACTGCACCTCAAACTTACTAATATGAATTTTCAATGTGATAAAAAAAACCCCTTCATTATTCCTCGCATTACGTGAATATTACTAAATTCATCATCAGACGATGCAGATGCAGAATTTGATATATCGACAGCTTCATTCACAGAAAATGACTTTCGAAACGGCGAAAGAGTCGATATTTCATTACTACTAGAAGCTAAGCGAATATGTATTGGATACTTGCGGCTCCACCAGCGTCTTCTGGCCAATCTTTTGGGTCGTAAAGTAACCTACGTAAATAAAGCAGAAAGTATAAATCAAAACAAATAATTTGTCGTCTGCTTGATTTAAGTATTAAAAAAATTGAAAGGCAAAAAAATTTAACGAAGATTATGGATACCATTGCTCCGGTCAAATTATAAATACTCTGGCTAGAAATTGTAGGTTTCACTTGAGCAAGTGTTGGATCAGTATGAAAAGCGTGTTTAAGAACTGTTCGTTGTAACCGTGAAACGCGCAACAAATTACCATCAAGGCATACAAGAACAGTCTGAGAAGCATTTACATGATAAGTTGATGGGTGATATTTGCCACGAAATTCGTTCATCCAACCCTGTAGTTTGTTTCACTTATTTTAAGTGAAGCACTTATAGATAGATTTTTGAAATATAGAATCTTGCTAAGCAAATGTTAATAGAGTTATGATTTAAAAAATGACCATCCCGAAGCAATATTAGCGCTACTGATTTAGTCTAAATTTGTGCTGAAGTTTAGGTTCAAAAATTATTTTGAAAAAATATATAGGTGGAATGCAAATATAAATTATACAAATGAAAAACGCCATAGCAATCACGAAACAACAACACCTATAAGCATGAATGAAGTAGAAACCGAAAATTTAAGAATAAGAGAACAATAATTACAAATAAAGCCGACTGCATTCAAAATAAACGAGCAATCTATAGAAAAAAAATTAGTAAAAAAAACGAACTTTATAAATTTCATGATTTGAATCCTTATGCTCTTTTAAATCTTCAGTTATGTTCAAGATAATATCTTTAGACACAGAAAAATCGTTCTTTACAGGTTCAGATATGAAAAAATATATGAACCATATAAACGAAATGTACAAACCCCAAAGGAAACCACTGAAGAAACCTGAAACACTGGATTTTTTAACAAAAGCTTTTCTTTAAAATCTTTTGCCTACAGAAATGAAAGAAATCTCTACATACTACAAAATTTGAAAGATATACATAACCATGATACAATAACAGATAGAAGAAGCTGACTCTAGATAAGAAAAAATAACTTATTTCCTTTATGATATAAAAACTTTTAAAAAAAAGCTCTTACCAGGGAAAAAAACGGTTATAGCGAGAAGCAGAACCACGCCACCAACACGATATCGTAAGAAAAGTGAAACTTGAAGTCTTAAATTTTTCCCGTGTGCATTATTTACTGTGATGTAAGTCAATAAAATAAAAAGCATATAACAAACATTTTTAAAATATTGATCACCAATTTCGTCAAAAAAAACTTACTAATATTTAATTCATGCAAAATGCATAAGTGAGATTCTTCATTAAATCTAAAATACACTTTAATTTTCTAAAAATTTTGTTTTCATGATGCATGTAACATATGATATAATGACGCGAAAAAAGCTATAATAGAAGACAATACCTTCTAATCAGGAACTGCAATATCCATGGGTACTGAAACTGAATTGCTTTGTCTTTTTTAACGACAGTTGCGTTAGAGCCAGTAAACCAATCGAAAAATATCGATGGCTGACTAAGTAAAGTCTTAAAAACTAATCACATAAGCCAAACAATAAATAATGGTTTCGCAACGATTATAAATGTTAATGCCACTCTACTCTTCAAGATTGAGAAAGTTTAGAACGAAAATTTTGCAAATCAGATCACGAATATTTGTTATACAATTCAATATTGAAAATGTACATACCTGGTTTACAGGGAAAGAAGTCATTTTTTCCTTTTCTTCTGAACTGAATACTTGATTTGTTTTTCGGACTGAATTTTCTTTTTCTAAAAATACATGCTGCACTAAATAACAGTCCATTCTTTAGTAGCATCAAGATGTACAAAGAATGATTTTTGTTAGCGCAATCTTATTTTCAGTAAGAATTTTTTGTAAAATTACTCCACAGATATTGAACAAGAGTACTTTGATTAATTTAAACTTAACCTGAATCTTCGTGCTCTTTGTGCAAATCTACCAAGTTGTGATTTTTATTTTTGACTTCAGAACTGACTGCATTTGAATGAGACATTTCTTCGGATGGAGGTGAAAATTTTTTAAGACTAAGTGTGGAGTTGTCACTTGATCTAGCATTAAATGCCTCGTGCTCCTGATATTTATTAATTTCGAAGTCATAAAAAACAGCTACTCATATATAAATGAGAAAGCAGAATCAGAAGAAAAAAATTTCACTAAATCAATTTTAAAGTACTGAAAAAATTTACGTTAAAATTAAAAAAAATAACTTATTTGCAAGAAAATCATATTGCATAAAATAGCGGAGTAACACCTTACGAATGCTAGTTTTAAAGGTTTTTTTGCCTGAATCTACAAGATATTCTTTTTTTGCATATCGCAACGAAATTGTTATCATATTGATTTGTCTGCTTTTAAAAAATGAAATGCAATAACTTCGAAGATATATAATTGATATTCAAACAATGAACTATCACGTAGGTGTAGAAGGAGGAAAACCATAAAAAAATGGGACCAAAAAAATATGGAGGAACCATGAACTTACAACCTCATTTGCTTTTGAAGGTTGAAAAATTTGGCATTCCTTGACAACTTTCTCCTCTTGATCGAAATGAGATATGTAATCTACTGAATCTTGGAATGACAAAGTACCTTGATTCATTTCGTCTATAAATATCTGATTATTTGTAATAATTTTATACACTGAATCAAGAGATTAATTTGTGGGCAAACAGAGTGAAGAGGATTTGAAATGAATTTACAGAATGCATAGAAATACATCATTAAATTTTTTAAATCTGTTAAAGAATACTTACCACTAGTACTGGTGTAACTGGCTAATGAAAACGAAGAAGATGACCTTTTAGATACCGAAAACTTTACAGCAGGAATCCCTGAAAAACAGGAACTATTTTACTTCCTACCATGTAACTGGTACTTGGATTATTATAAAACTAAATGGCAGAGTTAGATTTATCATTCATGGAACAGTCTTGCATTTACGCTCTTCGTGGATTCACAATCTCTCTGAAAAAATATTAAGATGTCTGAACGGCCTCTCTCATTTCATCAAAATATTGCTGCTGCTTTTGGTACTGCTCAATGACAGGTAGGCAGAGAGTACTGTACAAGAAAATGAGGTGAAGTAACATACTAAAGTAAAACGATATACGCGGTAGCACTAGTCGTGGATAACACTTAAATGATCAAATTAAAAGGTCTAATTTGAGCAAGAGGACGCAGGAGATGGAAATGGAGGTAAGTGACACATGTGCAAGGATATAGTCAATAGAAGTAACTGAATCGTACCACTCAAGTGACAAAGCAGAAAAGTAAATTGGGTATGTACCAACTAGCATCGTGTACATTTTTGCTACAAAATACGAAAAAAATTGATAAAAACGAATAAGAAAATTGGGTGAGAAATTAAATATAACACAGAAATGCGTTTAAGAAAACTCGAAACGCACTACTTTAAGCGTAAATGTGTTCTATGTTTTATCGTTAGAAAATCCTGAAAAACGTGCCACCACGTATACATATCGTTTGCTGACAATAAAACTTGACAATACATGATGACAAACTTTCTCATTACTGTAATCACATGAGTAATACTTAACTGAAACATACTGTTAAAATAGAAGTAAAAATAGTGAAAAGATAACAATACAATGAAACATACTGCTGACTTTGTGAACTGCTTCCGTCTTGTAATACTTTGCATGCTCATACAAATCCATTTGTTTCAACTAATGATTTTAAGAATACCAGTAATGTTCAAACTTTACGACTTGAACTAAATCCTTTACTGTAAAATAATACAGAAATGTAACAACAGTAGCAGCACAGAACAGCTAAATTAATGCAGCCCGCTGAAACTGCTCCTTTTCACACTAGTCAGCATAATCATATGGGATCCATTTTTTTTTTAATCTTCCCCACTGACTGAGCTGAGCTCATCTCATCTCTGCATTAGCTGTCCTTTGCCAGTCATTTGAGATGGCGGTATAAGCAATGTCATTACTCGAAGCTATTTAACCAACGTAATCGTAAATAGGGGAGCTCAGATTTGTGTAGAGCCACGTTGCATTGTGAACACTCACACTCACGTGGTGCGTACAAACATTTCAACCCATTTCTTTCGCCATCTTGCTAATTCGTTCAACCTGTCTTTTCTTCCACATAATTTTGCGGCTCTCTCTCATTTCGTTCTGCGTATGTAAATTTGTATACCCAGAAATAACTTTCTTCTGCTTATTCTTAGTTGATTATTCAGTCCTGGCATTTCACTTGAAGCAGTGACTCGTCTACAAAAAAGTTAATCCTTTCATTTTTAGTCTTTTTATCACGCATATTCAGTGAGATATTCTACACGTTTTCAGGAATAATACAATATTTATAACGATATTAATGAATGGTGGCACCTTCACTTTTGTTTCTTTGCTTCGAACATCATTGTTAGCCTATTCTGCTTCGCGTAATCTACTACGACCTAGGCGAAACATACCATTTCGCGGTATTTATAGAACGGAAGGCGATTTAGTGCGAAAGGACGATCTTTTGGTGTGCCAACACAAGATAAACTTCCATCCTGGATTGAATGTAAGATGTTTACATCTGTTTTTCTTCTTTAATTGAATATTCTCACATGTGCTTTTTATCTACTAAATGGAAGCGTTATATCGATAATATGAACTGTCACAAGAGTTCGAGCTATAAATTACATCTCTCTGACGCACCATTTACCACTGATAAGTGATAGATCCCTAACTCGACAATCGACTAGACAAGTATTCTCATGGGAAGAAACATCGTCTTTAACCGAATTTTTATTCTACGCTTCTGTACTCTTCCAAGTAGAGCTTTTATTGCATACTTTAAACTTTTTTAAGGTATACTTGAAAAGAGATCAGTCCGGACAGCTACTACTTAAGGCGATGTCAGATGGTCATGTGATGATTACACAGGAAAAGGTAAATCCGGATTTCTCTATACCCGAGATGTTTGCTAATGAGGGCACGCAAGATATCCAAAAGCTGACTTTTAATGTTATTCCTCTTAATGTGTCGCAGTCGTTTCGGCTAGTAAATGAAATTTAATAAACTGCAGTTACCATTTGATGCCATTTGCATTACACTTTTATTTTGTTGACACAAGAAATGAATTCCCTGGAAGTATACGGTCGTGTATGAGCTGTTTTACTGGATTTTGGTTCCATAGCCTAATCTGTTTTTAAGATATTTCTCTGCAGATGGGTAGTTATGAGGTGAACTTTTTTGCAGTTACAAGAGTTATTCATTCATATTTGTAAAAGAGACAAACAATTCAAAAATGTAAGCATGAAATGAGGAGCTGGAGAAACGTATTGAGTATCCTATGTTCTATTTCTGGTAAAATATGAAGATACCAAATTAGATGGGGACATAATACATGCACTTTTATTATTAATGACGATTGTTATCTTTTTCCATGTCTTGCAGAAATCTTTCCGTATAACGACGAAGCTCTTTTGATCCAGAATTCGCCAGGCTAACTGCTTTTTTAGCGTACTGTAAAGCTTCTGCCCTGAAATTTAAAACATCACACAGTGGGAGATATTTCGATGAACAGTATCAGTGCAACGTAATAGTTAAAACAGTTGCGTGCTGTAATGACCAGATTGAATCAATAACATTTTCGTCAAACAGCTTCACTGTGACAAACAAAAGTTTGGGAAAACGAGAAAGAATGTATTAAAAGGATTTTTCATTATACCTTTGGCCACAGTGATACAGTGCTTCTGAATAGTTGCAGTAATATCCAGGTACCAGAGAACAGCATTCATCTATATACAATACTCGATCAATTCCGACTTCCAGATATTTTTTTGCAAGGTCAAACCTAGTAAGTTTGAACAAACTCAGAAGAGAAAAAAATTCGGTTGCAGTGTAAGACTATGAAATCTCACAATCACACAAAATTATTTCGCTTGATAAGAATCACTCAAATTTAAGAACACTGTGATACGTACCCTATAAAGAGGCACGTACAACGACAAAGATTTTACCAAATGGTAGTGGTTCTCTAAGCCTTAGTGGTTTCATTTTTCCACATCATTAACCAAAAAACGGTATTTACTTACCTATTTCTGACCATTAACAAAGCAGCATAATTGTTGAGCATATTGATAGTGTGAAAGCAATTAATGCCATAGATTTGGTGTGAGATCTAAAAATTGCAATAAAAATCATTCAAGAACTTGTAACAAATGGGCCAGAAGCAAGAATGCAGTACCTTTAAAGCTTCATCCATGAGTTGTACAGTTTCATCCAGTCTTTCTTCCTCTCCATAACGAGCCTTAAATACTTTCAGTGTTAAGATATTCAAGCAAGCTTAGGCAGAAATCCATTTGCCAAAAAAATTTTACAATGAAATGGGAATACTGCTCCAGACAAAGCCCATATAACGCAAGAGGATCAGTAAATACAGCCCCATATTGATTGATTAGTTGCGGAATGTCGTACGTGCCACCATAACTTATTGAATATTTTGTCATATGCCTTTCCACAACCTTAAAAAATGATTGTTAGTTCAGAAAACAACTCAACCCAAAATTGTCTATGTCAGTTACTAGAGTACATTCATAAATATAAAGAAAATAGAGTTATTAAGTAATTTATAAGCAAGATTATGAGGAAAAATAGCAGATACTTTCGCATTCTGGTGGTACTTTTAGCACTTAAGTTGTGAAATTTGAAATGATTCATAACAGTTAGCCTCTAAAACATTGTGGGTTGCATACTTTCATCTGTTTAGTAACACAATGTTTGTAGCCAGTTTCGGCATCGTTTATTTTGCCCTTTTGCGCATATATATCAGCTAATTTGAGACTAACATCGATGACTTCAGGATCGCAATCTTGCTTCTTGTGCAGAATAATCAATCTAAATTCATTATTTATACCAAGACATATTCGTACCTCCCTAATGGATAATGACAGGTTGAAATCAAAGAATTAAGGAAACTGAACTTTTTCGTACATATATTTAGAGAAATTGAAAAAAAATGAACCGCCGCATAAGGTCGCGTAAAGTCTGCTCTGCTTCATCAAGTTTCCCCATTTCATAATAAGTATTTGCTAACTCATCAATAACTCTGCTAATAATTAATTCGTTATTGTGTTTGCCAGCCAGCTCCATAGCTTCCTCCAATATTAACACTGCTTGCTGATAATCATGTTGCTTCCTATGCAACCATGCCTCGAAATCGGTCTATGTATTTAAATAATACAATATTTACGATAGACAATAAAATCCTTCCCTACAGTTTAAGAAAGTTAATCAGTTTAGACACCCTTACTTTCTTGATTACATGTTTCAACGGATCCTCATCCAGCTGTAATGCTGGAAAACCAATGAAATCCTTAAAAGTTGTCGCCAGCGAGAAACTAAGTAAAGGAGCAGCAACTCTTCCACAAAACAATTGCCACCACCAGTGACTCCAGTCATAGCTTTTCTTGTGCTTGCCTCTTGTTCGACCCTGATTCCATCTATCTTTAAATGACATTCCAATGACAGACAGCTGATGCACTCGGCGTAAAGATGAATACCAGTTCATTAATTTGCTCTGCATTTTGAAGGACGCAGACCTCAACATCACATTCTTGTCATTGTAGCTAATTTATGAAAAATAAAGCACCACCACAGAATCAATAAAGTATTGTAATTCCTAGCAATATCATTTCTTTCATAATAAAAGATTGACAATCCAGTTATTTACTCATTTCCTTTAATGGCATCTGAATCTTACGTCGCGTAAACACAACAAGCCACAAAAAAACCAATGTTAAAGATGATCATGATCCAAATCTCAGCATTTTGAAAAATAAAATGCGAACAAAAACATGTTAAATTAATCTCAACCTATAAGTAGATTATTAGCAAACAGGAAATTCATGACTGCGTAAACTAACGAGATAAAAAACTGGTTCATGTATCAAGTCCGTAATAAAAATAAGATATGAAACAATAGCTGACTTGAAGCAAATTATGCCACCTAATTAGAACAAAGACACAAAATACATAATGCCTTAAATTATGATTTCAAACCTCATAGTAAACTGCTTTAATACGAACAGTGCATAAACTAATCAATTTTAATAGAAAAAGATGATCCGCAAGAGCAGCCTTTTACTGCAGTTGGATTATCAATGATTCGAAATGAAGATCGCATCAAGTCTTCAACAAAATCCACTGTAGCACCCTTCAAAAACTGCAGTGATTTCTGAAACAGTTTAGATGAAGTACAGACAGTTCCATTTAGTACAAAAGTAAGTACAGACCAACTAACCAAGTTCTACTCCTTAATTCTGATAGTTTACTGTAGGAAGAAGGTAAATAATGCTATCTTTTATAATAAGTGCATGGACCTACAAATTAATAAAACAAATGCACCAATAGCTTAAGGAGTCAAAAATACAGTTGTTTTTGAATAGATTGTATAAATGACGTTGTTATGAATCAAAATCA
This sequence comes from Thelazia callipaeda, assembly GCA_900618365.1. Lineage (NCBI taxonomy): Eukaryota > Metazoa > Nematoda > Chromadorea > Rhabditida > Thelaziidae > Thelazia > Thelazia callipaeda. The sequence continues at coordinate 21,987 of UYYF01000023.1, forward strand.
AAAGAATTAGAATTATTTTCATGACATCAGCAATATATCTTAAGCTCCCATTGAAGTGACTATACAATGCAAATAGATGAAAGTGATGTGATTTATTTAAAGACAAAGTCTGACCTTACTTCTAAATTTAAAGAGCAACTTTAGTTGATGGGAATTTCATAAAACAAACAAAATGAAGAACACAATAATTAATAAAATAAAAGCTTTTTTAATGTAAAAAATATATCTTAAAACATCATATGCATAAAATCCTTTATTTGTCAGATGCAAAAAACTTCTCTGCAAAGCGCATACCTCATCGACAACAATCTTGACGTCATCCTTGAAAAAAAGTACATCACTGTCATTAATTTTAGTATCCAGAGCCATTTTATATTCAAACCCGGAGCAACCACCACCATCAACCACTATTCGTAGATACTCGTTAACACTCGCAATTTTACAAAATTGATTGGCACAATTTTCGGTAATTTTTAAATCAGATGAAACACCATTCTTCGCATACATTTTTCGGGTACTAAACAGCAAACGCCGATTTCTTAACACATTTAAAGAAATGTTCATTGCTTATCACTCCTAAAAAATTGTATGTTATACCTTTTTAAAAGCGTTAACTGTTACGTCCCCTTCATAAGATTTTAACAGAGTTCGAAATTACTATATCACAAGTGTTGCGCAATCATTCCGACTACATAAGTCTATTGAAAATACAATGATCAAAAGAAGCCCAACGTGCACTTCTGCTTAATTATGATGGAAAATTTTTGAGACCAAAAAATCCCAACTCCGTTATATCATCATGATCAAGAAATGAGAGTACCACAAAAAATGCTCTAGAATTTCTGACAAATCCAAAAAAACTCTACTTTTTAATAACACGCCTAACAAAACGCCTGCGGGGACCTCTTTTACGTGATGACTGTAATCGTTCCTTCAGTGAGTTCAATCTCATTGACTCAATTTGAAGAGCTCTCAACAAACCTAAAAAATAAATTAGCGAATAGTCAACAACAATAGTGAGCACTTCGTGGCATCCAGGTATAACAGACAAGCCAATTTTTGGATATGAAAACTCATTTAAATAAGTGGGAAAAGTAATTAATGCCTGTGAAATTAACACGGAGGCGTAGTAACGACGTCTCCTCACTTTCTAAATTTGCGAGCTGTTTCCGAATCTGAGTAAAATTCTGCGACATAACTTACCACCATTCTGAAAAAAAACCTCGCCTCGCGATAAAATTAAAAACTACGTCTAACTCACACGTTTGCAAAATCTCATTTTATAGTACAACTAAGTAGTTTTCCAGTGAAAACGCAGTCTTTGTACATAACTAGAGGCACGAATCTGTACAGTAATAACCGTTCATACGGGATTGATGATCACAAAAAGTTTCTGGTCACCAACGTTTAAACAAGAGAATAGCACTCTAATTTCGAAAATATTTCATGAGCAACGACATCATTTAAACTGATGCACTATTTTTTCTCGAATGCAAACAATAAGAGCCTTCTAACAAAATTCCTGATTATTTCATATTTCAAACTTTGAATCAAAGCACTGAACAAATAGTTAACTTCACCAGCATGTACAGAATTATTAACATGAAATGATTCAGTACAAAATAAAATTCATAAATAATGTTCAATCATTTGAAAGGAAGAAATTTTGAGATCACTAGTTTCTGACATATCTCTAGCAAAATTTATTCCAAAAATCAAAAAAAAAAAAATCAGCAGCAAGTGAAAAAGGTTAATATCTAAATGCTCAGATTTATCGCTTGAAAACAGGAGCTGGGCTGTTCTGATTTGCTCTGCGTCGCTGCCTCTCAAAACGTCGCTCCATTTCATCCAGCAACCGCGGAGTATACCGAACGACCAACCTCACCGTACCGCGAGCAGATTTCAGCAGTTCTACAGCTTTTTCGTGACTTTCCCATTCAACACTAACTCCATTCACCTAAAAATTGTCTGAGTATATTGTATGTAAAATGAAATACATCGACTCCAAATACATAAAAACAATACGATGATTATTCTCATACTGTACAAAATATAAAATAACTAAGTGAAAAGTTATCCTGAAATATATATTACTCCTATTAATTACATCCCCTGAGCCAAGTGAAAATAGATTCAATAATTATTTGACAACTAACTATCAGATAATTTAAACTAGTTTCACTTGCTTACAGAAAATAAGCTTCAAATACTTCCGCAACGGGATCATCTGAAGTTGACTAATCGAAATACAAAAAAACACTTCAGAAAAAAACAACTTTCAGAATTGTTTGTAAATATTTCTCATGATTGCAACGAACAAATACTAGCCGCAATTAATTGATCGCCACGCTTTAATTGACCATTTCTGTCAGCAACACCTCCTGGTATAACGCGCGATATATAAATAGGAGAATTTTGTTCTTTTCCACCCATTACATTGAATCCAAGACCTTGGTCTGTTTTTGGCAGTTCAACTATTCGTGGATGCGCATGTCCTTCCGCAGCTGCAAAAGCAGCCACTGTTGCTTTTGCAGTGGCATTCATACCTATCTAGAAATATGTAAGAAAATAAATTTTCAATGATTCGCAATCAAAAATACCATATCATAAAACATTAAAATATAATTCCGAAACAGTAACTACATACAAGAAACTTCAAGGCAAGCACAAACAAATGTCCACACATCGACTGCAACTGAAAAGCATTACCTCACGACAACGATCAGCACTAACTGTTTCGTAAACATTCTCGAAAACTTCTCGAACTGAGGCAAAAAATTCAGACCGCAAAATATTTTGTAAGATCGCAAGTTTAGGACTATTTAATTCTCCAGTCTTCTGCATATGCTCAATCAATTCTATCATCCTTTGAATATCTGCAATACACATCCAATATTAATGTGCACAAGCTAAAACTATAGAATCACCGATTCCTTAAAAATTCAGAACCAATATTGGCGATAGAACAAAACTGACAAACATACTTACCCACCAATGATGGAGGTACTTAAGCTTCAAAACCACTCCACTAACCCAAATATTACCTCTCTCGAGATGAAGACTGCTGGATGGCTCTTCCATAAAAGCACAGCGAAACCACACCAATTCCAAGCAGTTTCTTCGCTTAGAGACAAAAGCCAATCTAGAACCAAACTGCACACAAAAACTGTATTGAGTCAGGATAACTTACCACATCAGCATAGTTTGACTGTTTTGGATAGTTGGAATGAAATGGGCACATTAATCGCAGAAATTTGGATTTAACACTAAGCAGAATTTTGAAAAACAATCAATAAATATCACAGATTTTTTTTGACTTTTAAAACCTTCAAGTTTATATGATTCTGGTCTCCAAGAAAAATAAAAATTTCGAAACATTAAAATATACGACCACCACTAATAGTATAATGCATTAACAAATAAAACACAAAAATCCTGCAGTTTATATGCATTTTTGTAATATCAAATGTAAGTTTACAAACATATGCGAGCGGCAATTAAAAGATTTCTGATCAGTATGTAAGTTATTGCTAACAATCAACAAGTCCACAATAATAAAGTACAACAATGATGAGGGTCAAGAAGACCGATGCTTGAATCACTGCAAGCAGTCTAAAATACGAACTGAAAACTGCAAATAAGACTATAGACTGATTACAACTAAACATCGAGAGAACAGTGCAATTGCTTAAATCAGAATCATAAAATCATTCATTTGATATGTTAGGATGGAAATATGATGTTGAAAAAATTTATCTGAAACACGCAAGTCTTTTAAATAGGTTAACCTACAAGTTAAACAAACTTTAGATCCCTAATACTGCGACTTAAAAATTTATGAAGACTTCAACACATCAACGATGAATAATTCAGTATTACGTCTTTATTTTCTTTTTTTCATCACTGTATTATTAAGTGAGTTCAAAACCTGCTCCACAATTTACTGCATAAATCAGTTTTTGATGCAACGTTTCTGCATCTTTGTATAGTGGTAATTTCAACAAATTCATGCAGGTTGCAGCTGTCGGCAATTTGTCGACGTCATGAACAAGTTGGATACCCATTGGAGGTGTTAAAGTCTAAATAAATAGATTCTGTATACTCCAATAAGACCTCTTAATCCTATCCAGTATTTTTTGCAGTAAATATCTGACATGTACCAAAATTAAAAAACAATATACGACAATAAAGAAACGTGTTACAAATAATAAGATTTTATAGTAAACATACAGTCTTCATTGAGAATATCAAAATTTCATTGCGAAAAAGAGGTATATTATTTAAATCACTTAAAACTGAACTGCAAAACACATTACTTTGAAACCCATTATGGGTGGTCGTGGACAACCTGTGATGAATTTCAGTAACTTCTTCTTATTTCCAGCTGAAAATCCGTTGATGACTTTCCAGAACTGCTCAATGTATAACTGATCATGTTCTGCTGAAATGATTGAAGAATGATGAATAATATTTCATATTAATGATCAAAAGTAATAACAATAATAAATAAAGATAAATTATAATAAATAACAGCAGTAAATACTATAGTAATAAAAATAAATAAGCAATAATAATAAATAAAGATTCAAACGAAAGAAAATAATTCAAAATAATAAAAGGAAGAAAATAACAAAGAAAAGTGATGATTCCTACACTTTATGTTGTGTACAGTTGTAAATTTTTTTAATTCAGTGAAATCGATCTGTGAATCAATACCACCAATCAACATTGAAAGTTCATGCGGAGAAAACATTTGCAACCATTGTGGATCTATGACATTCCTTAAACCATTTCGAAGTGCAGAAATCATTGGAGAAAGCTAAAACAGTAGCAACAATTATAATTTGTTTTGGACAATAATGAAAAAGTGCAATTTATTTCAAGTATTAAATATCGATAAATGAACATAATTCTTTGAAGTATTGCTAACCCGCTTGGAGAGATAGTAATTAACGTATAACTGGATATATTCCATTCTATTATCTACCGTCACTTTAATGAAGCTACCTCCTGTCTTCAATTCCACTTTCTAAATCAAAACATTAAAGAAATAGTATCTGATTCTAGCTTATTACAAAATTCTCAATATGCAAATCAATAAAAATAAACTATTCTTTACCTCCATTACACCAAAATTATCATTGAGTACAGTAAACTCCAGATCAAGAGAATCTATTTCTTCTGGTGAACAACGCTTCAAAAAATTCAAATTTCTGTGCAAAAGAGGATCATAGGACTTCATTGATTCCAAATCAAGCACAATATCATCTGGATTTCTTACCCACTGCAACAAGAAGAAATCCGCAAAACGAATATCAATCAACAAACCTTCGTAAATCAGCTGAAAATGTAAGGAAATGAGAAAATTTTCTGAAATATTAAAAAAAATTTTTTGAACTATAAACAACGAGAGATTTAAGCATTCACACATTGACAAATGAACTGAAAGATTCCAAATAACTGGGTATATTTTGAAAGAATGGACTTCAAAATTACATAAATATAAAATGTCTACATTAACGAGCACCGCTATCACACTACCTTTGCAATGATTCGTCCAAGAAAATAGAAGTGATCCATAAAATTGTTTGGATAAAGAAAAGGTGCTAGCGGGTTCGGATACAACAGTTGTTCATGAGTTGCAGAGAAAAAACCACGACATGGATCGAGAGCAGTTTGAACAAGCTCGAAAAGAAACTCTCTGAAAATACCACCACCGTCAATTCCTGCTTCCTCCAAACCTGCCCAATTCACCATTTGTACGCGAATAGTTGATTTCATATCCGAAACTGAAAATTTTAACTAAAAAACATTATTCAAACTAATGAAGAACTAATGGCACCCATAACTCAATCAACGATACTTCATTTAGCACAAAAGGGCAGTTTACCGATGTGAGGCTGTAAAGCTCTAAAAGCATCTTCATACAAGGTTGCCCTTCTTGCAAGAATAACATGACCACTTTGTCCTGAAAATTTCGTTCGATTTCTAATTCTAAAATTACAATTAGTAACTAGGAGAAGAGATATTAACTTGGAAAAGAAATCCAGTTTCGGTCCAAAAAATAGCAAGATTTTTTGGCAACTTAAGACTTTTTTAATGATACATACCATTATCATGTTGCATACGGTCTCGATGAAGCAGCTCTGTGAAAATCTAAAAAAAAATCTTTTCATAGAATCCATTCAAATGCATCTGCTTAAAGTCTATTTCAACAACATTTTGCATTCATAATAAGTGAACAGATATACCACAAATTTGTATATCTCATGAAACTAATAGCAAAGAGTAATTAAAGCAAGCAAACGTAGCAAGAGAACAACAATAATCATAATAATAAATTCACCTCAATTCGCTGCATGAAGGGAATAACAAAAGGAATATTGCGAACAATAAAGACATTACGCAATTCCTCAGCAGTAGGTGGATCTTGGCTCGCATCTGTATCTCTGCTACGCAATAAAAAACGTACAAATTCAAATGGACGCCTGGTGCGAAGTCGACGCCCATTTCCAGCACGCCAAAATAACTAAAACGTTACTCACAGATATCTAGTGAACGTATCATAAACTCATACTTTGCATCATATTGAATTTTACAGCTTCATATATCTTGAAAAATGGCATTCCATAGAAATGAAGACTGCGTAGTGTTTTAATATCAAAACTAAAAAAATTAAATGTTTTCGATACTACAACTAAGTCATGAAAAGTTTTCCTTCGAGAAAAAACTAAATGCAAAATTTTAGCCCAACTAAAAATATGAATCCATTCAAAAATATTTAGAATCACTATGTAATGTCTATAAGAAAAAAGTTATCTGATTAGGATATACTGCACTGAAATATATATTCACAATGTTGCAAGCAAAACCTTTATGAACAAATTCCTAACAAATAATAACACAGACTCACAGAACTGATCACAACAGTTCGATTATGGCTAGACCAAAAATTGGAAGGCATAAAGTGAACACGACTATCACGTTCATATAATGCTCTTGTGAGCCCGGTAACATTCTGAAAAAAAAACAACTTATTTTTAATAGCAAAATAAATACAAGTAAATAAGGTAAAATGTACACTTAACCACCTCAAATAAATCAGACCATTTCGAGCTTCTTACAGAACACTGTTGATGCTGGAAAAGTCTGGTTTTCACAGGGAAAGCGAGGTCAATCAGACCTAGAGTTAGATCTCTGAAATTTTAATAAAGTGAAAAATTAAAGAAATAGGACAAAAACGTCATTAAAACATAGCAAAAAACCAAAAAATATATGAAATAACATCAGCATTATAGCATTAATTTTACAATGGCTTTCGTGAGAAGCAATATCACAAAGCTTTCTGAGAATTTTCGCAATCCCTTCAAAACTGTTTCTCATATGTCAACAAATTGTAGAAATATTTTATGCTTCAAACTACTGACAAAAATTTACCGACAATGTATGACGACATTAGCAGTTTCCTTTAATGTAAATGGGAAAGCTGCATCGCCAGTACCTCCACTTTGAAAATCATCGTCATCCACTGTCTTCAGTGAATTGGTCATCAATGTCAGAAACATCGATAGAGGAGGTAGCAAACGCTGTTCATCAAACTGCAGTGTGCTTTCTCCCTGAAATATCAAGCACGTCAGTCGTTAGAAATTAGAGTACAACTTTTCAAAATACTTTTAAATAAGTATAGCAAAACATTTCACCGAAAACAAGCTACAGTATGACGCAATCATCATGATATCTTTAGATAAAACTTTACACGATTGTATGACTTTTATCTCAACAGAATAACATGGAAAAAACAAAAAAAAAACAAAAGTAATTCCAACATGACTTTTTTCATTCAACCTGCTTAAGTCATGTAGTCGCCTAAAAATAATGCACACATCATACGATCTGGAAACTGATTCCCTTCATTAAACAATTTAATTATTAAGATTTAATGAAAAATTTTAATGCTAACCCGTTCTAGTAAAGAGACTAGTAACTGTGCGGCACCATATAATGGATTAGTTTCCAGGGACATAATATGCAGCCACAAACACGGAAACAACTCCCGGAATGATGAAAACAAATTCATTAAAATGGCATAATCAGAAAAAGAATGACTTCGTATGAAATAAGTCAGTGAGCAAAATGAAGCAGTGCCATTCCCATCATTCACTAGAGCACTTATAAACGATTCATTTGACAGCAAAACTTTCAAATTCGATATCAGAACTTTTAAATAGAACTCTGTAGTCTGAAAAAAATTTAAGAACATAATGAACTCACTAAGTGATATGAAATTTCAAGTTTATTTAATATTTGAATTTTTTTTCAGAGCAACTATATAACACACTCACAACAAAATAGAATATTTTACCCTGTTGCTTAAAACCATAAAATCGCCTAAATTTGATGAACAGTACAAATTTTGCGAAAATTTCTTTTGCGAATTTATTAATAGATCACCAAAATAGCAGGTTCAACAATAGGTGTCATAGTCATAACGGTATCTGTCGTTTCATCATCTGAGTCTGAAAACTGATCTTCTCTTGACTGTCTTCTTCTTAGTACTGTATCGGAAGAAAGGGCAATTTTTTGTACAAGTGCAGCATATGTCTTTGTCAATTTCATCTTTTCAGTAGTATTCAGTTTGTCTAAAAACAAACTGTTGACAACACAGATGATTTCCCATCAAATAAAACCGACAATCTTAATAGCAAAAAAAGAAACCAATATGCTTATATCTACAAATACAAACTAGTTACATCATTACTTTTCAATTTAGTTTTATTAAGCCCCAGTCAGCGACTTGAAAAAGGTGATCGAACTTACGCATATTGACTTAATAATAGATAAATAGATATAAATCTACTCTTTTTCCCTGATCTTTTATCAGTGCATAACTGACAACTTTTCGAGTAAAAGAAACTTATAAGACATAAAGCATGAACAAACAAACAAGATATTTTGTACATCCTTAGTGGTAGACAAATGTAAAATCTAATAGCATAAAATTTCCACATATATGATGCAAAAAAACCATACCTACAGGAAATGCAGAAAGAACGATAATCACACAGTATGCAGTTAAAAGTGGCGAAGCATTGATATGTGATGATACATGGCAATCACCACATAGAAATGCGTCTGCTACATCGTTAGAATTGAAACCTCCAGTCTTACATGATCTAGCTAAAAATGGTACAACACAACATACTGTCATTGCTTCGAACTTTGATTGGCAAAGAGCATCAAATAATGCCAAAAAAAAACTCGATCTGAAAGGCAAAATTAATTTTTCATAAGACAATATAATTGTTAGTTTGAATAAAGATGTACTTAAATTTGACGATCAAACTAAAAGAACTTCATTTACTTTATGATGTAATATGACAATCCATTAAAAAGAATTAAATTAAATTGGAAGATCAGAAAGTTGAAAATTGAAAAGAAGAGAAAATCAAATTGTTATGATTTCAAATATGACTGAAACATTACTTTTTAGAAAATATATGTATAGGTAAGACTAGTATTTCCAAAAGAGACTCAGTACGTTGTGGCAGTTTTTCTTCCACACATAAAGCTGAAATTTGCTGCAAGAAATGAATGCATAAGTCACTACACCATAAGATGTCTAATAATCACTCGAAATTATCTCATCTCTAGAATAAGGTGAACAATGCATCACTCCACAATTCAAGTAAAAAAACAAATTCCTCTGCCAAATGTCTCTAAGTTTATCTAAATCAGTTTCATGAATGAAACTGAATGGACGATTATTGGAAACCAAAAAAACATACGTGATTGAAGGCGATGACACTTTGAGAGCCGAGAAAGCACAGATGAAAAAAAACCACTACTTAACAGTATTTGGCCATCTTCCTCGTCAATATAAATTTCAAAAAACCGCAATAGAGGTGCATGCAATTTAGTTTCGTCGATGCATTCAAGTGCCAAAACTGCACAACGCAAAAGCTGTTGTCGCCTTCTTCGCTCCAATAAGTCTTTTGCGTTTGCGGTTTGTGCCAGAGCAACAGCTATACTGCACATCGTTATCTAAAAAAATTTTGCTCACGTTTTAAATCACGGAACAATAATGCCAGAAAATTCGATATAATTATAGAATGTAAAGTTGACCACACAAATGAGATTTTTGAGTTAGAAAAATACACTAATAAGGCTGAATATTATTAGTGTATTACATAAATAACTGAGCACACTAAAGATAAAAAGAAACAGGGAATATGAAAATTTTTATTTACAGTTCGCTGACAGTCGACATCAGTTCTGAAAAAAAAGGCCAGACGAGAAATTTGCGTTTGCAAAGAACAGACGCTTTGTACTGAGCCTACATCATCAAAACAGCATCGCAAATAATTGCGAAACTGTTTTCTTATACGATAACCTCGATAAGCTGATTGTATTTTCAAGGCAGCTGATTTTCGTCTGGAATTAAAATAAATTTTAGAGAGCAGACAATGAAAATTGGAATACAAAGCAACTAAGTACTGGATGGAGTATCCAAAATATGGTTCATAAATTTGATAACAAAGTTATGAGATACCAGCTCGACCCAATTTTTACTTTCAATCAGGAAATGAAAAACCATCGTTTGTAAAATGTGATCCAAAAAAGCAATGGTAGGGATCAAAACAGATTAACACAAAAAATATTTCTGGTGTATTCTACATATTTTTCTTAAGCTTCTATTAGTAATCAAGTTGCTCAAGTTATTAGCATTCACTTAGATTGTAGTCGCCGTTCATTTCGTTCTTCACTAAGTTTTTTCAAGAAATCATCTCTTTTCGCCTGAAATGAATCTTCATTTCGACCATTTCTACTTATACATACCATTATTGAAGAATTCATACCAGAATGAGTAGGATAATCAGTAATACTGCGTTATCATTAAGGAAATGCCGGAACGAAGTGAAAGTCGTAAACCCAAAGCATATAACATGGTACTGCATTAATTTAGTACAATTTTGGAAGGAACTAAATTTCAAAACTTAAGCAAATGTACAAAAACTAACCATATCCGAGAATATAGCGTCCTGTAATTTATTTCGTCTCACAGAACCATTGAAATCGTATAGGTTTAAATTACCAGCCATTTTATTTTCTGAAGTATTCTTACAAAAAATTCAGTCAACAATTGTGCTCAAGCTGGAGACAGCTAAAAAAATATTTTTCTTTGCATCCAAACCTATACGCTGTGAGAATACATAAACTTCAGAAAAAACAAAATAACCCAGGTTTTATATGATTTAATACCAGATCTCGCACTTTAATAATGAAAAATAAAAACCAAAAATCTATCTGTAACTAAAATCACAGGGCGTACGCCCAGTACTTGATCATATCAAAGAATGAATAGAAAACTTATATGTCACAAAACCATGCCCCACCAATTTACTTATAGGATCTGAATTATTCTCGTACAGCTTCCCTTTGATCATACTATAACGAATTTGTGCCAAATGGATTATGTAGATTTAACGTTAATATTCTTAACCGTTAAAAACTGAAAGCTCTGAAGCTCCTAATTAAATGTTCTTCTGTCATACTGCAATGTGTTTTCATAATGGTTAACACATGGATTAGAACCAAAAGAAAAAATAGCGCCCTGAACTTAATGCAATATTTATTTAACTTGAAAAATTTTCCATTCGACACTGAGATGAAAATACGAAGTGCAAAAATTATAAAGCATTATTGACATTATAAAACAGCGGAAGCGAAAAATGAACGTGAGTAATTGGAGTAAAAAAATTTTTTTCCAATAATACTATTAAACTACTTCGCCCAAATTTATCTTTAATTAATGAAAAAATAGTGAACAGCTAAAAAAATTAATCGTCTGATTCTTCACTTGCATTTTCCAACCACTCAATAATGGGACGTACAAGAGCTTTAATAAGTGCGTTATCATGAACAGTACCATACCATTCTAAAATTGCATCTTCTTCAAAAACATTTTGATCATAGAAGAAGTGTATTATTTTTGCCGTCACTGACTGAAATTTCGAATCATATGCAAGATATTCCTGCAAAAAATGGAAAAAGAGCATTAACAATGACAATTTTTTTGTAGACCAGACATTACAATTAACAACAAAGAAATGAAAGAATTTATTAACGAAAAGAAGCTAAAATTGAGATGAAAAGCTTCAAGATAGGACAGGTCCATTTCAAGCAATATTTAACTGAAATGAACTGAACCTAAATGGATGTATAAGTACATTAGCAAAAAAACACTAGCAAATACCTCAATTGCAACTAATGCTTGAATTTGATTTCTTCTGGGTTTGTAGTAGTTGCTAAATAGTAGATGCCAAACCTGAGCGAGCTACAAAAAAGGATTAAAACATTCATTAAAATGTTTCTGCTTAAACAAAGTAGATGAAGTATAATTTTCAAATTTTTAAATATTCTACTTATAATTTACCCTCTTTAACTCAGCAAATGTGCTCGATAATGAAAGAAACGATAGAAAAACTTTGCGTGCAACATCTTCCATTGATATGTTATAAGCAAGCTTAGAGCTGTTGATTTCCAAAATTAGATTTTTTACAAGTTGATCACTGCAGTGTTTTTGCTCGGCTATTCTTTCCATACTTTCTCTCACCTGTTAACTCATGCACCATCAATATTTGCGACACTTGAAGCTTTCGAGTAACTTGAAGAAAATTAACATACAAAAAAATCCACCACAAAAAATATACTTCTACATAAAATCGATCACTGTTCTCCATTTCTTCTTCCTCAGTGACTTCTACTTCTTTAGAATCATTGAATTCTGCAACAACCCCCAGGACAATATAACTCTAACACGACTATTAATACTTTGAATCTACATTCAGTAATATTAGAAGAAATACCTTTAGAGGTTACCGATGTTTCACGTACTAGCGAATTTACTTTCGTAGCACTCCAAAAACTACCACCATTCACCATTCTCCATTCATACCCAACTGTAATATTTTAAAAAAATATGCATACTCATATTACTTGATAGTAATTTTCTAATATGAAGCAATGACTTACATTCAGAAGGAAAGCACTTAAATTGTTCATCGTCATCTCCACAACAATAACTACTTATAACGCTTTCCATAGCCAACTCTCTACCATCTGGTATTTTAACCTGAAAATGAATTCCCATATCGACTGATTTTGCTTTCTGATTCATATCTATTGACATAAGAAATACGTTATTAAAGAATTTATATCGTAAATGACTAGTGCTAATCAGCAATATTGCGCGGTCAGCACAGAACTGCAGAAATCAACAAAGAATGTGGATTAATGTTAGAACCAGATAATATACTTTGGATGATAAAATACAACGAGGATGAAGAGTGACACTATTGCCAATCACAACATCATCTCCAAGAAAGCATTCAAATAAACGACTATTCGTTCCAATTGAAACATTTCTACCAATGATACAGTTCTCAATTTTACAACCGTCGCCTTAAACAGCTATCATAACAGTTTTGATCAATATCACTTGAATGAAACAATAAATAGAGATGAAATGGCTGAATTGTAAAACATAAAGCCAAGAAAAAATTGATGTAGAGTGATATATGATAAAACGTTATTACGATGCCACAGTATTAAAATGTACCAATAGAGGTGTTGAAGCCAATCGAGACATTTTTTAGAAATACATTTGAACCAATAAAACATTTCTTCCCCAACAAAACATTAGTTCCAGCAAGCATTAACGGAAGACCCCTGAAAATTTTTTTAGTTTTGAATAAAATAAAAGATTGTTCACAATAAAGATGATCAGAACCAACAAACCTTTTTGTAGAGCAATTCTGATTTAAACCATCAGATGATAAATAAATATTATTTCTCCCACAACTGTAAGCCGAATTCGATACGTTATAAGGCCCGATAGGCGAAAAGAAATGTTGTAAAAGAAGCTTATTCATATATAACAGATCTGCATAGTCACTGCAAGACGAAAGAAATGGAAAGAAACGAAACAGTAACTCTTATTATGCCAGCATATAACTTAAGATTTTGAAAACAATCAATTTCTGAGTGATAAATGTTGACCGTCATTTCACAAATTATGGTGTACCCCTCACCGGATAATTTTATAAGTGCATAAACTCTACCTTAGAAAATATGAAGTAATGCACGAATTACTAATAAATTTCCTTCATTAGTAACATTAATATGCTAAATATATACTTTACCATAAGATTCAATCAATTCTAGCAAATATTGCAATATTATTTCGGGATTACACTTTTTAAAAACAAACATACTAAGTACAGTAGGCCGAAATTAGCTTTGGAAGGACAGTGACACAAATATTCAAACCAAGAATATCTTCATTAACTAAAATTTCTCGGATAATGTCGTCCTTATATTGATAGTCAAAATTATCATTGAATTGAGTTAATACATTTACCGAACAAAACGCTATACCAGTATCACGAAGATTTTTGCATACGACAGAATCAACTTCGAAAACATTCTAGAATAGGTAAAAGGAAATTATGAGACGAGTCAGTTTAGATTAAAATAAGAACCATTTACTTTATGTTACTGTGAAAATCTTCAGACGAAAGATGACTCATCAAAATGATGCCTACAAAATTACAACCAAACAATTCAAATTCATAATCACACTCCACTAATACTAATAATTAAAAAATTCAACCACATACCTTATTAATATCAAGCTCTGAAGTATCATCTTTCTGATGATAAAGCATAAGTTTTCCACTCTTCTTTGCGTATGCAATCACAGGACATACACTTTTACATTCAGCATAAACAAGTAACATAATATTGTTCCTATCTTTCCTTTTTTCCCTGTCAAGAAATTACAACTGCACAGATTTTTCAACATCAAATAAAGTCTACTTTTTTCAAAATCTTGAGTTATCAAGCAATAACTACAAATGAGCTTTTCAACTTCCATCATTGTAATCCTAAACATCGCAAAAATTGAAAGCTGAAAGCAGCCATAAAATTAAATTCAAATATCTAGAAAACAATTAAGTGTGCTTGGAATACCTACTTAAAATAAGTTACTTGCATACTAAGATCCGTAGCAGCCATTGTCATTGGAGTAGTGAGTAATAAAAAATCTGATGTTATAAGAGATCGACTATGAACTTCACGGATAGCATCACCGACACTCATACAATTCTGACACAATACTACAGTAAGGGAATGCAAGAGAACACGCCAATAGCTGAAACAGATAAAGCACGGAGAGCAAAAAAGGTAAAAATGGAGAGTGAATGACTAATATGAATAAGCAATTCCCTCATCATTAATAATTATTGAATGAATTGCTGAGATACTATAGACTAAAGCACAATATCCCTTATGCCAAAATACTTTACAACAATGCAAACATAAATACTATCACGGGGAGCACAATTCATTTATCCATCTTTCCAAATGGAACCTATGATTAATTTTTAGAAACTTCCGTTTTTCAAAACATAAGTGATCAAGAAATTCTTTTGAAACTTAAAAAATTAAAAGTAAAGTAGTACTTTAATATGCTTCGCACTGCTTTGAATGAGTGCGATGATAAGGCAACTACCACATCATTAAATTCAGTTGTACTAATCCACTGTAACATATAATGCAAAATTTCCATATCTGCTATTCTTATGCAACTCTGAAAAATGGATGTGCTCAATAAAGTTTCCTGAATTCTATCAATCAATTCGGCCGAAAATTATTTGAATTCTTTAAGATGAATAGCAGTGAAGTAGAACAAACTAGCAATTATTCGTTTCTCAAAGAAAATTTCTCAATAATCAAGCAATTAAAATTAGTTCAGTGAGCCTAAATTACAATAACTTTTCATGACCTTTTAGACAAATAATAGGAGATTACTGAGAAAGGATTTCCCAGATTTCTGACTACATGAAGTCTCTTACAGCGCATGAAAAGATGTGCTCAAGATATAAAATTATTAACACATCTTTTTCTGCAAACAGATAGAGCAGACAAATCAAAGTGATTTAGCCAAGTTCACAACTAAAACGCATTACTCACCATAGATGAATTATAAGTGACAGGCAAGAATCGAGACTCAAATGAGTCTGCTATTAATAAAACTTTCATGGGTTTTTCTTTCATTTCACCGATCACCTCCTTTTTTTCTTTCTCCCTCATTTTATCATTCGACTGTCCTAAAAAGTAATAAGATCTGGAATTGCTTACAATCTGCCATAAACTTCTTTCATCAATGATGAAGTTTTAAATAATGCAATTCACAACCTTGTCCAAGAAATATCTGTTACACTTAAGTTTTACAACTCTAAAGATTCAGGTTTGCGCTAGCTTCCCAATGGAATACCTATAAACAGCACTTACAAAACCCACAAACCACCATAATGAAGGAGCAGATTCTATCCCGTACCATGATCCTGTACTGCACATGACGGAAACAACTCGTGAGTTATCCCCACGTACCACAGATATATCACTCAGGTGGTTTGGGCCCCGATGTGCAACAAATGATTCCTATCTAATATACTACTTATTAAATTTGTGCGACCCAATCCAAAACAAATGCATTGAAACTATTTCGATATGAATCAAAGTTCTATTCCTCTAAGATGTTATAATATGAATGCAATAAATTTCGAACCATGTCCGCAGTTATACTTATCTAGATAAAATTCGCCTTGGTTTCTTTAAGATAGCGACACCGGTAGCAGCATCAGGTAGTACCTAGATCTTGTCGAGTGCACGGCCATTCAACAAGGTCTGAATGAGTTCGTTTCAAGCGTCTTCTTCAGCACTATCAATTGGTTATATCTCTCGACGTAGTTAAATATGCAGATCCTCTTCACGTAACGTTTATGAGAACTTCGTTAGAATCCCGACCCATGTCATTACATATGAAATTATTATCGTTTTCCATTTCATCTCTGATTCGAGTTTAACAATACTGAATCATACTTTTGCTTTTTATCGGTCACGATTGCTATCAGCCTGTCCAGACCAGTGATGCCAATCTCTATCAGGATTACTTCGCATCGCTTCTTATCGTGTATCATGATATCCGGTCGATTCGCCCTCATTTTAATCGTTGTTCATACTCGCGTTCCACGTTCTCATTAGCAACGATTTCCTGAACAGAATGGCTCCGCATGGTGGGAATGTTTTAAGACCATACTTTTTGCAGTCTTAAATGGATACATCGCAGAGTCTCAGGGTATTCTAGTGTACTCATGATATAGACTTTTCATACTGCGTCGCTAGATGGTCTACCGTCTTTACACGTTCTCTACAATGCGGGTTCGTAATTTTCTCAGTTTCATATATGTTTGTCTTCCAGTTCCAACTTCATCTTAAGAAATAGTGTTTCTGCATCGTAGCCACATAAATGAAACAACTATAGACGAAATCTTATTTGTCGGAATCTTGTATAGCTTTGCATGACGAGTTTTCTGTTCTATCGCTATACAAGAGCACCTTGTGGGCTGTTGATACGTCTCAACAGTTGAATTCTCTGCGAGGTTGCACTTCATCGTTAGATAGGGCGCAATAATTGTCAAATTCGTGTTATGAGCTTTCTCCTGCTTCAGAATCGCTGCCCCTGGTACAAATGGGTGCGGTATCTACAAGAACACTATGTAGCTGAAGCACAGGTTCACTCTTCTGCTCAACATTATGAAGTCCACGTCCTAACTCGTCCCCTGGCAGGAGCAGTCTTTCCAAGCATGTAGGTTGCTTGTGAATTCCGTATTTGATTAGTAACTGTTTGATATCGTAGTCTATAGCCTTGAAGTCTTCTAACTCCAGCTTGACCATCTCGATGTAATCATTTATTAAACTTATGGCGTGCTCATTCACAGCCTTGAATAAGTTCTTGCCATTAAGTGCAGTTTTCTCTAATCGCTCAATTTTTCTACTGTTTCTACTTCTGCACTTTGTGAGATAGATCAACAGTTCGCTATATATGATTAAAATTGAAAATGGTTGTACAAATAAAAATTTTTTTACATACATTACAACCAGTTCATTACATTAGCAGAGAAAATTTCACAGAGTTGCTGTAAAACAGTATGACAAGGTTCACAATAATTTGGAATTCATGTATGGAAGAATAAGTGATACTTTGTTATCCGATGAAATAAGGAAGATCCAAGAGACCATTTTCAGCACACTAAATTCAGTACAAATCTTGAAAATAATGTCGTGAAATATTTGTGAAAAATATAATGAAAATCAAAACATTTATGTCAAGCATGGACGAAAGAAAGTAAACAGACATAAAAAAGTTAGCTAAATTAGAAGAATAACAAAGTATTAGAATTTCAGTTGATGATAATAAAAACTTGACGGCTCCCAATCTGGCTGTCTCATCGTTTTGCATCAAATAAGCCTCGTTGAAATTTCGTAACAGATTTTTCTGACGAGAGATTGGATGATCTGAAAATAATTTAAATTGCAGCCCAACAGATTTCTTATGTATCCCTCCCGTAAAGGACCTATTATACGGTGCTGACATGGAAAACACTGCACTAAATGCAATACAGAGTTTGCTCACTTCTTCGTCTTTGAATTTCATTCAAATATGAAAATTTAAGATGTTTTACACAATAAACTCAACACCAAATCTTCCAGTAATATATATTGGATTCAACTACATTATTTAAAAATAGTATATGAGCCTCATGTGCTTCTGTAGTTATATCAGAAAAAAACTAGCTTTAAATTTTATATCTCTTAATTGAAGCTACATACTTCAGATCAATGACAATTTCCTCTCTAGCCAAAGGGCTAACCGCAATTAGTGTAGATGGTTGTTTTCGCGTTGTCAAATTATGCGCCATTCCTGACATTTTATGCTTCAAATCCTAAGAAACATCAATGTGAGAAAAATGCAGAAAGAGAGGAAAAACTTATGTCTTGCCACTAAAACTGCACAAGTGAAAAAATAGAGCTTTTATCTACCTTCCTCATATACCACATTAAAGATTAATTTCGCTTGATTTTTTTTTAATCACCTGGATGACAACATAAACATGCTGATAACATAAAATTGCTAATAGTATTATCAAAAGTTTCATCATCATGAGAACTAAAAACCAATTTACCCAACTCTTACTGTACCTGCAAGGAACGTGGCCGACTTGCATACGGTAGTGACAGCGGCGATGGAGATATCAGTTTTCTATCAGTTTTGTTTGATGAATCTACGTCTGATAACCTTTTCAGCGGTGCGGCGCCAGAGCTCTTTGCAGTAACTACTGATAATGTAGTTGATGAATCTGTAGCAGTACTCGCACTGCTGTAAAATTTCACAAAATTTTACTTTACAAAACTGCAACTCTAAATGAAAAAATCTCATGAATTTTATAGTTAGTAAATAAAACGAAAAACTGATTATTACAAATATATGAAACAATGCTCCATTCCACGCACAGTATGAATGTCTAGAACTTTGATTTTCAACCTAACCTCAGCTGTATTCCATCTTGACTAGACACCGATCGTGGAATGAAAGTTTGTTTTTGAGATGAACTTCCTGGTATAATATCATTGCTAGTTCTTTTGCCACTTAGCCTACGAAGAAGTGAGGACTTTCGTGTTCTCTTTTCTAGTTGAACACGACGTTGTGCTTTCCTTGGCTTTTTCTTAGCAAGCTTACCAACCGTTTGACGCGGTGCACCTTCGCGAATAGATGTTAATGAAAGTGGAGTTGTCTGTAAGCTTAAGATTGCGTAAAACTTCCCCATTAAAAATATCTTGAGTTGTTTCATGAAAGCAAAAGAATTCGAAGATCCAACAACTAAAAAAAATAAAATATTTGATTTGTAAGCAAGAAGAATAAAATAACTGCACAAAATTTAATCTCAGATTTCTACTTATTATACTCTAAAAACCATGAAATGGTGTTCTGACATGATTTTTTAAATTTCGGAACAACTGTAATATTACACACTTGAACCTGATTACTTAAAAAAACTGTAGCAATAGATAAAACGACATACTTTTAAGGACAGCTCACTTCCATACGCAAGAAGCCGGTGCATCAATTCTGGATGTGTAAAATTGGATACAGGTTGTGAATGAACGTGTGTGATGAGGTCATTTTGTCGTATGCCAGCTTGGTGAGCTGGTGAACCCTCCTCTACTTTTGTTATTAAATGCTCAATGGTGTAGAAATCTGATTGTTCACCCAAATAGACGCGCACTGAACGAATTGTAAAACCAAAACCTTTCGGTCCCTTTCTAGAATGAAAAGCACCCACCATTGAGTTTTAAACTACCAATACGTTTATCTTTTTCTATAGAAGTCCTGCACATTACCTAATTATGATTGGTGCTCTGAATACTACATTCTGTTCTATACTTGATGCAGCATTTACCAGCGAACTAGAAGCCATGCCATCAAATGATGAAGCACTTGATGCTGAACCAGGC
This sequence comes from Thelazia callipaeda, assembly GCA_900618365.1. NCBI lineage: Eukaryota > Metazoa > Nematoda > Chromadorea > Rhabditida > Thelaziidae > Thelazia > Thelazia callipaeda. The sequence continues at coordinate 42,405 of UYYF01000023.1, forward strand.
GGTGAATACTGAGTCAACAAAAGCGAGGGTTGTTTTGGAATTTCAAGCTGTAGAATTTGATCCTGTTCAACAAATTATTTATTCTGATTCTAAAGAACCATTAACATACATACATAAAATTTAGGAATTTGAAACTGAATTTCATGAATGCCTAAAGTAAATCAACCGTTTGATTTCTGACCACTTATTGAAAAAGAGCAATAACTCACTGAATCAATCATGACTGCACCAGACGTAGATCGCGATTCCTTCACAGGCGAAAGTTCTTTCTTACTATTACAATTGCTACCAGTAATGTTAGGTTCGCAAGTCATCGAAAACCTATAGAACTAGACGTCTTGTAGCGATGATAGTCGCAACAATAAACATTGAAATTGGCTCAATCATTCAATTATAAAACAGCAATTCCAATTTCACTCTTTTAATTATAAAAAGTTACCGAGGCAAAAATGAAGCCGCAGAATTGCCCTTTCGGAAACATTCAATATAAGGTATAGGTTTTGAATATTCCGGAGAAAAATTTGACATGTCAACTGAAGAATCTGTTGATGAACCAGCTACATTTTGATAACCATTTCCATTTGTTCCAGTGGTTGCTGATAAACTATTTTGATGCTGAGATGAGAAAAATTTTCTGAGTAGCATCCCCTTGAACATGAAGATATTGCCAAGAAATATTCACAACATGAATGGAGATTGAACATGCTATACGTATTTTGAATATTTTTTAACGCAAAAAATTTCTTATACATAACATGTTTATAATTATGCATCGACATGTACAACTAATGTGAATATTGTGTTACTAAAACTTTATCAGAAAAATACCAAAGAAAAAATGAACTGACCGATGGTGGTAAACTAGCATGTTTAACATCCACTTTATTTTCGCTCAAATCTCCTAGTAATTGTCGATTTACTGAAGCAGGATCAATCCGAGAATTTCTTGTATTCTCTATAGTCACATTCTACAAGATTTAGCAAATTCAGAGTATTATATATCCCATTCGCTTTGTGTAAGAAAAATAAGAAGGATCTCAAAACCTAGCACTTGATCAAGAGACATCGAAAAAAAACTGAAAAAACAGACGGTAAAACAAAAGAGGGCAGCACAATGACTATAATCGTATTGCCTGAGCACACGTAAAGATAATTAATAAATTAAATTCTAAAGACATTTTTCATAGCTTGAAAAAAGGAAAATGTAAAATCTCGAAAACATTTCGCTAAAATATTAAACACCTGCGTTGTATGAAGTTGTTCGTTATTAATCACTGAATGCCGTGGTGATGCAGTATCAAAAGAACCGAACATGGGTGCGTTATCTTCATCACCACTATCCGCGTCGTGGTTATATCTTAAAAATAGAAAAACAATATATTAAGTCTAATAGTTCCAAAAAAGATGTATTTCAATGAAATGACCATGAAGATTTACGAAATTTAATTAGCGAATATAGAGTTTTTTACAGAAGAAATAGTAAAGTGCAACTTGACCTGCTTAAACAAAAATTTCAAGTAGGAGGCAGCAAACAGAAGAAATGACGGTCATCTAATTAAATGACAGAAAAAGAATTACATTGAAATAAAGCATAAAAACAAATTACGATCAATTTTTTTCCTCAGTAAGGACTGTAACATAAATTTGTCGCCATTTTATTTTAAAATTTTCCCAGTGAAGACTTACATTTGAATCTTTAAATTTTAGGATACTTGAAAATTGACTAAGAAAAAAATTTTGCTAAAATATATGACCAGTAAATACAGTTAAAAACAAACCGGTCATTCCTAGCATCAAAGTACGACGTATCTTCTTCTCCTTCTAACTGCGGAACAAATTCTGCTTTTTGGCGTAATAATGATTTGAAATTCAATTCCGCAAAAAACGGATCAGTCATGAGCTGAAAATAAAACGGAAAAAATATTCAGCATTACTTAAGTGATACTGAATTATGTGAACTGCTGAAACTAATTATGAACTAAAGATGCGTGGAAAATATACACATAAATTTAATGGTGGAAACCTGTTGTGCACCACCAACAGTTCCAAGCCGTTCTACTGGATCTTTTTCCAACAAACGTCTAATCAGAGATTCGGCTTCAGTTGAAAGTGCTTCTTCATCTTCAGGAAACTCTGCTTCTTCTTTGAAAAATTTCTTTAATAAAGATGCACAAAACCTGAATTTCCCTTGTGTTCCAAAAAATATTCCTTTAGTCACTAATTACTCAAAAACATTAACTGACCATTAACAACTTTAGAAAATAAAAGTTCCGAAGTTTCAGCCATAAATGGTACGATTCCAATCAGGAATTCGTATAGAATGACACCGAGTGCCCACCAATCGACAGGCTTACCTAAATATGTATTTAGTAATTTATATATATATTGATATAAAATTTCGAACACAAAGTTCTGCATTTGATGAAGTTCCACCATAAATAAATAGCTGATAAACTAACCATATCCTTGTCTTAAAATTACTTCTGGTGCAATATATTCAGGAGTACCACAAAGTTGTTTATCCTTGAACTGCTGTGTATCAGAAATATCTATATAATCTTCACATAATAACGTTGCGCGATTCATTAGCCCAATTTTTGAAAGCCCGAAATCAGTCAGTTTTATATGACCCATGGCTGTTATCAGCAAGCTAGAAATGAAGCAAGAATAATGTTATGAAGCTACGAATTCTCAACATAACTTCATTTCATAACGTTTTCTAATATAAAATGGAAATGAACTCACTTATCTGGTTTTAAATCCCGGTGCACGATACCATAAGAATGGAGATAATCAACAGCAAGAACAGTTTCTGCAATATACAACCGTGCCGCATCAAGTGGTAGCGTTCCCGCTTTTTTCAGTAATGCTGCACAGTCTCCTCCTTCTACATATTCCATAAGCATACACAAATGATGACGTGTTTCAAAGGAACCATAGAATGACACAACAAATGGGTTGTCCGTAAATGTCAATATATCTCTTTCAGCATAAACCTGGGAGAATTGATCCCTTACATATACCGTATTCAGATTTGTCAATTATGGAACAAACTAAATAAATTATAAGATTAAAGTACTTGATTTATTTGATTACGCATGAGTAAGGTTTGTTTCTTCATTCGTTTTAGTGCAAATCGTTGACGGGTATCCTTATGCCGTACCAAGTATACGGCACCGTATGCACCATTGCTTATCAACTAAACAAAATGTTTGAAAAAAGTATATTTTAACACCAGTTCTCAGTTTGAATGAAATTACAGTACTACTAAACATAAAATACGACATCGTCTGAAAGACTAATACTTGAGTGCAAGACGAAATTTTATGAGGGCTTTTTATATCGGAACATTAATATTTCGATATACTTCAGTAAACTAGCTAAGGTAAAAGCTTATCAGTGTGCACAGAAAATTAGTAATTCACATATCTTTAAATTAGATGTAACGTTTCAAAATTTTTAATGACATCTCTCAATTATCGTAATCTATTGACATTTTTTGAACAATACAATTTTCAGATAAATTTACTTGCCCGGACTGTCTCATAATCATCTTCAGATGGTGCGCGTCTTTCACATGATTCACATTCCATATCCAAAAGTGAATGAGTTACATCATCATCACCAAAACTTGATGGCGCTTTGGGACTCTGCTTTGCCTGAAAACTAAGCGGAAACAACACTGAAACGTAATTTTATCAAAATTTTAATAAGAATACGGAGTTGCTAATATGATTTCAAAAATAATATCTAATTTCATTTACATACTCATCAAATCAATACTCACAAAATAAAAGTATCTAAACAAGAAGGGTATTTTCAAACCCTATCTTTTCAGATGGACATATTGAACGCAATTTGTTACTAAAAAATAGAACGAGAAAAGTTAGAAAAAGGTCTTACTTCCGAAACATCAACTGTAGGTCCAGACATCAAATTTTTATCTAGACCAAGTTTGCTTATTATATACTGCGGTAAATCTGGAACTTTAGCATCACCTGCTCCCAGCTTTTCCCGAACTGCCCCTTCCGCTTCTTGTAAAAGATGATAGAACTGATCGGGATCAAACTCCTTAAAAATTTTAATTTTTCATTCCATTGATTAAGTGATTGGTAAAACTAAGCACTTCAAAAAAATATATATATAAATAAGACGAGTACCAAGCATTCTAATATGCGCGCTGGTCCCGAAATTATGATGAGCATACGTTTCACCATTTTAGATAAAAAAGCAAAGCTTTCAGGAGATGTTTTCTCATGTGCTTCAGCAAGAACAGTTTCCAGCTTACGAGAAACTTCTGAGAAATAGGAGGTATTTGTGAGATCATCTCTTGACTTTGATAAACAGTCTAAAAAATTAATATCTGCAGACCGTAAATCTTTTTTGATATCATTCACTGAAAATCTGAATATCATAAAAGTTCCAGCTTCCATTATTGTGAAAAATGAACGATAGTCCCCGATGTTTACAGATAAGTTTCATTCTCAAAATAGCGTATTAGTATAATCAAATAAATTGCGGAGCTTTTTAATTTTAAAATTTTGGAGACTTCAAATGGATGAAATACCATTAGCGATTTCAACAAGCTGATGATGCAGAAATCGAGTAGCACCATCTGATATCAGCCGTATTCTGAAATCACCTTCCACACTTTCAGAAACTAAAGAACGATGAACAATTGATGAGTTCGACGATGAATCGATCAAATTGTTTTCCAAAGGCATACTTTCTGGCTGTAATGTTATATCCAAAGATGTGGTGCCGGATAATGGTGCATTTTCGTCGATTAACTGAGCAAGTTGCTCTTCCATTTGTTGCTTTGCCTGAAAATGTGATGCAAAAAAATTCATCTTATTCCATGTCCTTTTTTCCTTTCTTCTCTACCTTAAATTTGGCGCAAAATTGCAAAACTAATTTCAAAATACGGATGAAACGCGACCAAATTATCAAAACTCTGTATCTGAACTATAAATGCTGAGAAAACGACATGTCTACTACATTTAAAACATCACTGAAGCTCGATTACTTTTGGAAAGCGCTCTTTATATATTCCTTTACGGACAATTACATTACATGCTGAATCGGATCCGAAATTGACCGAATTTCTGAAAATCCAAAACAAGTTATAATTCTACTACACGCATACTTTTGAAAACTGAATGAATGATCCATGAAAACAAGTAAACACAGAAGCCTGATTTCCTGAATATTTTGTATATCCATGTAATAATTATTTGATTATTCAAATTTATCTAATAAATACAGTATGAGGAAAAGATCCAATAAGTGAAGAGAACGAATTTCCCATCATAAAAAAGCAAAACTCTTTCGACTTACGTTAAACTACGAGAACGAAAACGATTTTGCCCCAAAAAATCATCATTTGAATTCTCAGCACTACTAAATCGAAAATCATTCAGGATATCACAAAGTTGCTCTTGTGATGAGTACTCACTCTAAAATTCTTAAAGTATTCCATCATTTCGAAGAGTTATGAAAAATATATTTAAGACACGAGCCTTTTTTTAAAAAGCAATGAATTACTTTGAATCATAACTCCTCCCATCCGGAGAAGTTTGCTTGCCATGGTATAAAATCATCAGATAAACAAAATAAAGTCACTAAATCTACTTTGATTAGAAGATCTGCTGCATTATTTCCGTGATTTGAAATGCCTTTATATGCTTTTTCTTACTAGAAGCATGATGCACATACGATAGTAGACAAAGAAAACTTTCAAGACCAAACATTAACCGAAAATGCAGAGATGCTTCCAGGTGTCCAATAACCACTTGATGATGGAAGCGATGCAACCGACCAGCGTCTGCTTTCTTGAGTAGGAGCAATTAACGACGATGTAATGCGAGAGCTATTTGTTCTGAAAGAATAGCATATATACATAGAAGTCCTTACATTCTCGAAGAAAATTTTTAGTGCTAAAAATTGGAAGGTAGGAAAACTTAAGCTAACCTGAACGGCACTGTAACTGGAATCGTTTTTACATTATGAGGGAAACAACTCGGTACAATCCGGATAGGTGACTGACATCTTCGAGCCAAAATCGGAGAAGCTGATGCATTCAAACTTCGGCGACATCCAAGACTGCTAGATGATGAATAAGAATGATCCCCTTCTTTTTTCTAAAATTGACGTTTCATGTTCTGTTGCCTTCAAACACAGTATATATCTTTGGACATCAATCTTTAGAAAAAAATGAACTGAAAAATAAAATACCAATGCCTTCCACAACGTATGCTTAAAACATATGATCAGGAAGCGAATTACGATAATCTACTAAAATAGTAGGGAAGAAGAAAACCATACTCTTAGGCGGACGGAAGACTGAAACGATGCAGAAATTTGTGGATCTGAATGACCCAAAGAAGAATTACGGAGTCGCATCAAATTCCCAGATGTTGCAGTTTGATTTGAACATGAAGAATCAACGGATGTTTGACTAAGCATATCTTCAAAACAGACATAGAAACAGAAAACATATGTAGCATACATCATATAATCTCACTGTGATATTGATTATACATATATTCAAACTTTGAAATAAGCAAAAATCATCCTGTTAAAGACTTCAATTGAGGTAATTACAGATTTCATTCACGTAAGTTTAAAGAAATCACCAAAACTATCTTTCCAGAATGATTGTTAATAGTAATCGCAAAACAGAAAATTAGGATTAAAGAAAAACAACGTTGCAAGTGACAATGACCCCAGCCTCAGAAATGAGTAAAACCGAGATGTGAAAGAAACAGAAGTGCAGCGATAAGAGATAAAAAGGAACATGAATGTCCAGTATTCATAGAAATGAACATTTTCTGAGACTTGAATATCGATTTCTAGGAATAAAAGGACACAGTGCCTTTTATGCAGTTAATTGACATAGCAAAGCGAGTGAGAGCTCTTCAGTTTGTTCTCATTAATTTTCCCTCACGTCAAGAAACATCTAAACGAACTTAAACAAGTTCATATTTAATCAGCGCAACAAATTTGATCAAATATACGTAGATGTATTTGAAATCAGAAGTAGGGGAAAATGTGGTTATTCTCATAATTATTCAAACCACGTTATTTTCGGATACATAAGCTTGAATAAAAACGAAAACGTTGACATTGTTATCCTCATGGTGAGGTTTGCTAAATATGATGTAGCAGCTTCGCAAAGAAGCAAACAGGAATTTAATAAATGATGATCAAAGAACAAGAACTTGTAAACACAAGTACATCACACTAATCAGTTTTCTTAGTTACACTACTTCTTTCATCTCACCTTGTACTGGAAATTACAACAACCAAATATAACCTAAAATGTCTTAAAACTTAAATGTCTTTCCGGCCAAACCAGTTTTTTGCCGCGGCTAGAATGGTCATTCTAGTATCTTGATGCCCATAGTACTTGACGAAAAACCATGAGATTTAGTGACGACGTTCACGACATGAAACATCAAAACATTAAGAACGTGTGGTTCTTATCAGACACCTTTTCCTTTGCAACTGGGTTGCTGCGAAAAATATTTGCACGGAGAGAAAAGAGTATGAAAATATGGCCATATTTTATGAAAAAAGACCTTTAGAAGGAATGAGTGTCGGGTTGGATATATTTTTGATCGTGACTTGCAACATTCTTCGCTTGGCTCAGAATTTTGGGTTGAAAGTGAGTGACTGAAGCAAGGCAGTACTGGCGAATAAATATGCAGTGGCTTGAAAAACAATCACCTGTCTCAGTAGATATGTTATACCGAAAATTCCATTTCGTTTCCAAGTCACAATACATAACAATGGAATGAATGCATTAGGATAAAGTCATAAAAGTTTTGAGTTATTAGCACTTTTTCACATTTCTTCAATTATGCTTCCACTTTTAAAACTTTTCTTAAATGCAATGATTTAACGCTTGCATGTCTCTCATTACCACTAAAACAACAATATATTACACGTAGAGTAATGTCCAAAATAATCCTTCACTACTACACTAAACATACACTGAAAAAGATTTTACATCTGCTGGCTCTTCTTGCAATGTGATGGAGTATCAGCTGATCCAAATTATTGACAACAACAAGCAGCTAATGCAGAGTTTTTCCTGTAGCGCAGGTTTCCAATATTTTTTTATCACTATGCGATATCACGCAATTGTTACCACTCATTACATCAATGATATCATTACTACATGAAACCATGACGTTCATTATTTTAGCCTGAAATTGTGGAAGAAATCGCATTGTAAAAATAAGGACAAATAAATTAACAAAGCTATATGAGTGATGGAAAGATATTAGCTGAGAAGGAAATAATCTTATTAAAAAAATAGTTTTAGTCCGGGTTTGAACATTACTTGAGACTTAATGGGAATGTAAGAGCAATGATACTAACAATCATGTGAAAATTCTGAATAAATGAAAGATAACAACTAAAAAGAAGCCCAGTTTCAACAATACTCTAAAAACATATCATGAAATTTCATTTTGCAATCCTTTGCTTGAAAATAAAAAATCGGTTAAATGGAGGAAAGCATGATTACCACTCCTTTTATGAGTCAAAACATACAAATGGAGACAGAAGTAGATTCACATTCCAGAAAATTGAATTAAGCAAAGAACTGATTTATTTTTCTGATATATTTGATGAAATACATGTGTACTACACCAAACTGAGCTTAAACTTGATAATTTTATCACAAATATTAATTACATTTAAAAAAGATACAACGCAGGAACAGATGGTAAGGTAAACAAAACGTTTCCTTCAATATGTGTGCTATGTGAAATGGAGTATTGTTTGGAAACAATTAAGAGTTACACCAAGTTCACTATATAATTTGGCAAGCTTCCTATCTCACTGAGATAATAATTCTAGCAAATAAATAGCAAAGATCTGCCCAGAAAGGAATAAACAATAATTAAGTATGAAACAATTATGAAAGACAGTAACTGAAAGATAAATCGTACAAAATTAGCAGTAAATTGAAATTCCTATTAACGTATAACTGAATTCTATATATTCTCTACCTGTATTCGGTAATATTTTGTCATCTAAAACTTGATGATACCACATCTTTATACTAACTACACTGCTATTTGCAACTGATACACTAGCAACAAACTGGGGTCTACCTTGCTTATAACAATTAGCATTGAAGTTTGCGACAAACATAACTCACTGATGCTACTTAACTCAAGTGTTCGCAATCTGTAATTACAAAAAATAAGATTCTAGCAAATAATGTGAAACAATAGTGGCTGATACATGCAGTCTCGGTTAATATTGGTAACTGCATCTGAAGACTTATGGAGTTGAAAGGAATACAACATTCATGTGTATATAATAAATGCATAAGTTTAGAACGAAACACATTGAATTTAATTTGGTGCAAATACCTTAATGATTCTGTGCTATCATGAATCAATATATGCCATATTCTGTGACACATACCACTTCCCACCCTGAAATATATTACAGATACGTACATAGCGAAAAGCACACCAACTCATCTTCAGAATACTGAACGTTACTTTGATATCTTGCAATCTTACAATACTGTTCGAAATGTGGCAAAGATTGCAGAAATACAATCAATAAAAGGCGCTAGTCGACAGTTTACGGATATAATTGTGAAATGGACGACGAAAATACAGCAAATAATTCCCATGAACGAAATTAATAACCGACAAATTGAATCAAGCTTAGATAGAATTGAACTGATATCAATTCCACTCAATGCTATGTAAAAACCGCACTATCAACTCCATGGTTTGCCTATCTTGGATGGGAACTACTGTTTTCATACCGTCTTTGAAACTTTTTAATGGTTCATGAGGTTGAAATATGTATGTACTTACTTTAGGATATGAAGGTGTACGTAGTCTTGTATCATTCTGTTTTGCAGTATCTGTTGAATATGTTTACTGGTATGAAGTACTTTTGTTGTATTAGTTTGGGGCATTGCTTCACTCGTGCTTATATTTGTTATTCACTCTGGCTTCTGCTTAATGTATGTGCAGTACTATAATAATGATTAATCCATTGCAATAATTGCAGTAGGTGCGTGGCAAGATATTGTTATTATTGGCAATGCACGATATTGTGTGTGAAAAAATTGAGGATCATCGATATGCCACTTTAATTAAGGTTCTATTGTTCTATCTTGACATTATTTTCATTCAATATTCATCAAATAAAAGCTTTCAGTTGCTATGTGTAAGTAAATCAGTGCTTTATCTTTTGACGTGCGGCATTATGTTATTAGTTGCAGGGCGCCGTATGGGGTGGAGGATTACTAGGCATTATTTTATTCGCTCGAAAAACACGAATGGTAACTAGTTGTTGTCAATTATACACGAGTGTTGAGAGCCTATTTATGAAAATTTTAGATGGTTAAAATTTATAGTCCCTTTCATGTTTCAGAGATTCACTTTCAGATTATTCATAGCTTGATTTTTATTCAGTGTCATTAACTTCCAGTTTGCGAGATATGAAAGGGTGGTAGACATACCTCTTGATGTATATGAGAAAGGCATTCCTCTCAAAGGGATTGTCCGTTCTGTTCATTCTAATGGATATATGAAAGTAGAGCATATACCCACCTTTATGGTGCCCAGTGTTTTATCTAAAAAGCGTTTCCAGGTATTGTATCATATTACTTAAATTGATTATTCATATGACTGCTTATAGCAAGAACAATTTGAATACGCTGATTGTCTAGAGATAGGTGTAGTTTTGAACCACTTTAGAAAATTGTCTAGCCAGGCTTGCTGGATGTCCGACTTGCGGGTCTTGATGTTACGAGTGCTGGTTTCGAGTATCTAACTAGAAATTTGCGTTTGAGAAGCAGAGAAATATTTTTTTCTGCTATAAAACCTACTGAGAATAAGCAATGTGTCGATGCTGAAATATATTTACAGAAAGTTAGTTTATACATTTCATTGCTTAGACCTTTTCTTTGTGATATTATTATTAAAAAAATATGTATTATAAAGTATAAGATACGTCTCTATCAGTTTATAGAAGAAGTTCTTGCAAACTAACCTAAATGTCGATTTGGTGCGCCGTGGTTTTGCGCGTGTGACGTCGCTAACCAACGTGGAACATATGGATACTTTGAAAACTAATGCCTCATATTCTAGACTAGTATCGAAGCTGATTATGTCTGAAAAGGTTTGAGTTTTGAATAAATTGGTTGAATCATTTCTCTAGAAAATAAATCACACTGAATTCAGGTTTTCAAGTTGTTTTTAGTCATTTGTGTAATTTACTGAAATAAGATATCCGAGGCTTTTTAGATAGCTGAACGTAGAGGACTCGGTTTATGGGCTTGCGACACATGGGCTGAAACAGTGTTTTCCTATCCTGCAGCGTTCAAACAAATTGTTCTCTCTACAGCAGTAATTAGATTTTTGGTATTTTTTTGCACTTCTGAAAAACACGAAAATATGAATACATTATGGTAAGGAAAGAATTGATTTTAACTGGCACCATTCACTTAATTTTGGTATCTGTTGAATTTGTGCACTGTCATTTCAATTGGCATTAAGTTTTTACGAGATCTACAACTATTTAACTATTTCATTTCCAAGTTTATAGTTTCAACTTATCGCATGTCTCATGATGAACAGAGTTCAGTTATGTATTATGAAATATGTTTAAGGTTTTAACTGTTGTTGTTGGAAAAAAACTAATCACAGAAGGAAGCCATTTGTCGAAGCAGGCATTCAGATTCACTGTCGCTCTGAATCGATATTTACATATCATTGTTCAGCAACTTGTGAATGCAATACTGGAACTAAGCAGAATCATGAAGAAAAAAATAAACGATCTTTTAACAAGATAGTTGACTTTCATATAGGCAATTAGTGTATTATAAGTTACTCGAAATTACCGGCTGTAAACTTTATCTTATTAGATGCTTTCTCTTTTTTAATTATTTTGAAGTTTGCAGGAAATGAACTTTTAATTTGCGACATTATTCTTTTTAAATATGTAAGCTGTTGAATTTGCATACGTAATTTATGCCTAATATATTCATGAATCCGCATAAATAATGTATACCTATTTAATTTATTTAATTATTTCATGAAGTAGCTGTTTCAAAAATCAGCTCGTTACATCTGTTTTCATGTCATATGTTGTACACATACGATTTAGACGTTCAGAAATCTTTTTGAGTCCAAAGTTGGGTTGTTACATGTCTTTAGCAAAAAAAATCTTGAAATTTTGTGAATGGTTAATTTAGAAATCTTCAAATTTTGTGAAAGGTTCTTTTTTTTTCTTTCAATGTCAGATCAGTTTGTAATTTTAATTGGGCTGAGAAATTTTTGCAGTTGAAATGAAGTTTGAAAAACTGTTAATAGATGTTGGCCCGAAAGGTCTTGTTCTTGTTGCTGGAGCTGTTGTAGCTGGTATTGGAATCAAGGAATCGCTGTTCTCAGGTATTTACTTGTTCTTTAATGTTGTGTCACTCCAGGTATTGGTTGGTTCAACTTTTATTTGAAAGTCAGTATGGGCTGAACATTTATGAGAAAGACATCTCTAATTTTATTGCATCAGCTTTCTGTCCTTCTGCAATTTGTTTTTGATGTTTCGAAAGAATCATGAGGTTTTATTAGTGTCTGAAATACGGTGTGTAATGCTTGACAACCATTTTGTAGTTGACGCTGGACATCGGGCAATAATGTTCAATAGAATCGGAGGTGTTGGTGATGCTGTTTATAAGGAAGGTCTGCATTTTCGCTTCCCGTGGTTTCAGTATCCTATTGTGTATGATATTCGTGCTCGCCCGAACCAAATTCGTTCACCAACCGGTAGCAAAGATTTGCAGGTACTGAAACTCCAGTTATACGTTTCGAAGTACGTGTTGTAGCATTCATTGCTGTTGTCATTGTAATCACGAGTAATCTTAAAACTACATTTTTGCTTAAATGCTTCAGATGGTAAATATTGGTCTGAGAGTTTTGTCTCGTCCTGACCCTTCTTCATTACCTAAAATTTACCGGATGCTAGGACAAAATTGGGAGGAAAGAATTTTGCCTTCTATTTGCAATGAGGTTCGTTGGTTATGTTTTTGTTCGTTAATACTGTTACATTGAATGGCTTTCTGAAGCTAGTGTATATTATCGCCTTTTAACATGTTTAATACCAGATTTTATATATTGGACTGTTACCCAAGGACCCTAAAATTTCTATGTTTTGGCAGTGACTACTGAATACTTTACTAAGGAGTTCATAATCACGTAGTAATTCTTGTAGTTTATTGAAAGAAGAATATGATAATTTAGATTGTCAAATTAGGATTAGTTGAACTGGTATGACTGTCAGTAGTTTATTAGAACTTCTTGCACATTGCTCGCTGAATGATCAGGAACTACTTATCTTTCATTACTTTGTGGAACTATTCCATGCTTTTTTTTGTACAAATTTTCACAGGTACTTAAAAGCGTAGTAGCGAAATTCAATGCTTCCCAGTTAATCACTCAACGACAACAGGTCTCTTTGCTTGTCCGTAAAGGTCTCATTGGTATGTCCTAATACATAAACTTTCTCTTGGCACTTAGTGATTTATCTCTTTTTCTTGTCTTGTATGAATTTCTATCTTTCTAGCTTTACATAGAAAAGTATGTGGAATTTGATAATTTTGAAGAAAGAGCGCTGGACTTCAACATCATTTTGGATGACGTGGCCATCACTGAATTAGCATTTTCGCCACAGTATTCTGCAGCAGTAGAAGCCAAACAAGTTGCTGCTCAAGAAGCGCAGAGGGCATCATTCTTGGTAGAAAGAGCTAAACAGCAAAGACAAGAAAAAATTGTACAGGCTGAAGGTGAAGCACAATCTGCCAAACTTGTAAGGTTTTTGCGTTGTTCGTGCCTAGAAGTTCGTGAAATTGTGTTCTTAATGTTGTCGTTAATCTTGGCGAAACCTAGCAATGATAAAGTTCTCGCTGTAAAAAACGACACAAATTATAAGAGTGCATTCACTAAGACATCATGTATAAAAAGAGAACATTGGATGTTTTGAGTACTTTCGCTGTACACACATTATTCTTTACTATTGACATCGTGCATCTACAATTTTGTGTCTAGTCTCATTTACTATTTCCTAAATTGATTTCAGATAGGTGAAGCGATGAAGCAAGACCCTGGCTTCTTAAAACTCCGTAAAATCCGCGCTGCTCAAAAAATCTCAAAGACTATATCGGAATCAGCAAACAATAGAGTACGTTAATAGAGCAAATTTTTGAAATATAATAAATCAAATTTTATTATGTCTTGATTTTTTCAGGTGTATTTGCCATCTGGTGGCCTTATGCTGAATATAGCAGATGAAGATTACTTGTGTGTTGAGGGTAAAAACAAGTTAAAGCGGTAAGAATTCTGAAAGAACTCGTTCTAGGGGTTTCTCAATGTCATCAAGACTTTTGCTAACTTATGAATTTTTTATTTCCGTTGTCTTTTTAGTTCACTTTAGATCTTTTCTTTCAAGTATAATGACATTTAAAATAAAAAATTGTTTTGGTACATAAAAAGGCAATGTTTAGGCATATACTATGCGGAGTAATTATTTTTGAAAATGATTTGTTAAAGATTTTTGATGTATAGGATTTGTTTTTATACCTATGAACTTACTATATGGCACAACGGAGAAAAAACTTCATGCATTATAACATGTCAGTATTTACACCAACCTCCCAGTTTCTGTACTTCTCCATAAGACCAAGACGAAAACACTTTTTGATTTTTTCGAGTACGCTCCAGCAAGGAAGCATACTGATATCGATCTGCAAGTTTCGCATCTTCATTAAATTAAAGAAATTCAGTTACTACACATGTATTAGAACAGTGGATGGTATATTGCTTTGTTGAGAAAATATATACGATTGATCATTAGCAACCTCCATTTCAAATCCTGGTGACATTTTACAGAACTGCAAACATTTATCGCCTGCTGTCGTTTTCTGCACTCCATTTGCTCTGCAGCAGTACGTGTGGTCAGTATCTTGAGCGGCGCAAGACAATAATTTTCGACCATTACTCTGTGGGCATGAATCTGCTCCGAGAAGCATTGTTGTTAGCTAAAGTGTAATTATTAATCCAAACAAGTAAATTAGGTAACGAATGGAAGAGATAAACTCATGTTAGTGATAGGAAAGTAATAGTAAACTAGGCTGTCAGTGATGGGTTCAGGTCTTATTGGAAACATTGCATATAGAGATTGCGATTGTTCATTAACTTGTACAGTGAGTGACGTGTATTAGGTATTTTAATTAATTGAATGCTGATGCAGTACCCTGTGCGTTTCATTAAAATTTGTTGATATGTATAATGCATAGAACTCTTAAGGAAAGGGAAGGCGTAACTGTTGTGTGGAAGTTTTAGTGAACACTTCGGTATAAGACTGTAGTAACAAGTCGGTCACGTGTAGAACAGATATTGAAATTTATTAGTACTGTTTTGATCATTAGTCTACACTATCATATAGCTAAACAAATGTGAAACTTGGAACAAAGTTTAGTAAAATCTAATTCCTACTTCTTCCTATCATTATTTATTCGGTTGCAAATTATAACATGACAATTTTGTATCTCAATGGGACTCATTTGACGTTCAGTACATCAATTCCAGTAACCGTTCATAAAGATCTTTTTGAAAAAATAAGATTACCACTCTGCGGTTCAGTACTTCAAAATTACAGCGTGACTCACACGAAACGTCAACAGCTCTATCTTTGCAGCATTTCAAGAAAGCATCATTGCCATTCTGAAATACCAACTGCTGTCACATCCCATCTATTAGATGATGCAGACTTTGCACTTTGAAAAAAATTTCATTTCATGAACAGTGAACAACGACCTTGAAATTTGTGAGCAAATGCCTTAATCTCTTTGGAAATTTTCCCGAGTAATATTTTACTGCCTGAGTGCCCAATCTTGTGGATGTTGACTTCTCGAGAGGAAGTTTTTTCTTTAGCTGACCTGATAATGACAACGATGATGATAATATTGGAATAGTTGTAACAGTTGGCAAACGTGGTACTTCTACGTGAGTACTGATGGGTTGTATCTTGGATACTCGTTCTCTGAAATTTCATTACAATTCGACCACCCTTAATGCATTAATGATTTGCAACCGTTAATTTTAAGGTGGTTCAAATCTTACAGAAAGTAAGGTGGTACAAAGTGCAGCGGTGGTCTGGGTGATAATGTTTTGGACTTCACTTTCGATGTGTCTCGGGAGGTTTCATAATCGATGACAGGTTGCGCAGTTTCAGCAAAAAATTTCGTATGTTCATGATGAGGGGAATACGACTGATTTGATTTTTGGCACAGAAACTGTTGCTCTTTTGATCTTGAGTTTAACCCCGCAGCAAATTCTACACGATTATTTGTATTAGCATGAAACTGTTGTGACTGCTCATGATAACGATGATTTTGGTGAGTTTGATTTTGAATTCGATGTGACCTCCTTTTCGGTAAAACATTTTCTCTGTTTGTGGGTAATTGCTTGGCTGCTGAACGTGAGGTAATAGCGTCTGTGTGTGACGTATGTTCAATAGCTTCCAATCTGTTGCTTACATCATTCACTGTATCTCTTTGATTATATATCCCTGCACCATTCATTAGCAGATCAGCTCCGTACTCACCGTTCGTTGCTCGAAATAACAATTTATGGTTCTGGAACATATTATCCGCAGATCACACACTTGCTACTATCATCAGTCAATAAATTAGTGGACCTATATATCTTTTCGGTTCTATTTGACTGTTATCACAGCTTTTTCTCACTTTTTACAGCATTTCATCCACGTTACTGGCTTCTTCTCTGTTTGATAAATACAGGAAAAATAAGGTGTTTGATGAACACCTTATTTTTCCTGTATTTATTATTCGCTTCAAACCAGCACCTATTTACTCCACCCTTACCATCTATCTATTCGTCTGTATTACTTCATTTCATTATGGAAATTTAGATGAAAAAAATGTATAGGAACGAAAAGATATACAGGTCGACTTAACTGATTATGAATTTGGTGGTAATACAGACGAATTTTTTGAGAAAACTGGAAGAATTTATTTTATCAGTTTGAGCCTATTATGACATGGAGTTACATAATTTCAACTGTTCAACATATTCGGCAAAAGGTAAAAGTACGTTCCTATCATATCAAGCTCCTTTAAAATATTTTAATACAAATCATTATTCTCAGTGCTAAACTCTATCTATTCGAATCCTTTATTATTCATTCGTTTTTAACTAATTAATTTCTTGATTATCGCTCCTTATAACATTCGCTGTGACTGTTTTCCAATATTAGTCATCTACGTATCATCAAAAGCTATTTTGCATTTAATACAAACCGAACGCGGAGTCAATACTGGAATCAAATTTGAATTCGTCGTATTTACGGTCGACAGTTGCATTTCCTGGGAAAATCTTTGGTGGTTGCTTTGTCGTTGGAATTGATACCGTGATGATAAAAATAGTTGGGACTGTGAGGTTAGAAATGAATTATTCCCTGGCTGTCCATAGTGAGGAGGTATTAGCGAAGGTAATGCATAACACCAATTTTGTTGGCCTAATGCGCCTAACATTTTAAAATTAGAATTAACCTACTATTTCACATATTGACTGAATTATAATACCATCCAAATACAGATAAAATTGTGAAATGATGCTCATTTCGCTCATATAAAATAAGGTGTAAATGTGTCAAGATTTAGCTGTAAGACATGAAAAAATATTAATTCTGAACCACGTAAATAAGATAAATCGTAACGAAAGGTAGTTATTTTTATTGATGGCTAGTTACATTATCAAATTCAGTTCTGTGATAATCGGATGACGATTGAAAGAACTGAATAAATTTTCAAGGCTGTTTACGTATATAACCATATATTCCCGATTAAGACGAAATTCTCAGTATTTATTTCTTTACAATAATGTAAAAGTGACCAAAAATACCTGACAGAAATATTGCCAGCACATACATTGCAGCATCAATGTCACGTCTTCCTTCCTCAGAGTCTGCGATTCAATTCATTTAAAATTATGGTCGAAATTTCTGTTCATTTAATGATTAAATAATATGAGAGGTTTTTTCTCACAATTCTACTGCTTGGTTATGTAATAAATTATCGAGCTTTGAAATTAGAAATTTTTGAAAAACTCATATTCTGAGCGACTCAGTTGCTAAGAAATCTAGATTAAAAACTTGTTCACTAATTCACGATTTGCTTGTATTTCTTACCAAAAGTCTTAAAACTAATGCAAAGCAAAATGGAAATGTATATGAAGCTTTAAAATATCCATCTTAGGATTAATTTGCAATATGCCACTAGAATTTTGGACGAAGATTTAAGGGTCTTATTTTAACAGTCAAAAAGGAAAACTGCTCGAAAATGAATGAATGAGTGGAATGCATTCACCTGCAGGAGAACTTTGAATAAAAGTCCAGTTTCATATCACCACGATATCAGCAATGATCAAAATTAATACGACTATAAACTAGTAATTAAAATCGAAATAGGATGTAATCAAGTCCCCAAATTGACGAGTTCTTAGAATTGTACTTCAAAACAAAAATTTGCTAGAGCAATTCGAAACATGTCTCTAATCTTAGGTAGGGAGAGTTGATTATATCAAACATCTATGGTAAATTTGAAAGCAAACAACTCACAAAAAGAACAATGTTTGTGAAGTACTGTGGTACGTTCTTTTTTATTCAGAATTCATAGTTTGATAATTATAATAATCAAGCTCATCCAATTCTTTCCACTGGAAAAACTCGTTAACAGAGATCAAATTTAAAGTGATTATCTTTTGTTTTGCCATCTCTTTTAACTGCAAACAGATGAAACGCGTTTTCGTGTTCAAGCCCGCGAGAGCACTGAATAGAAATGTATTTGATGTAAAATTATTTCAGCACTAATTTTTCCGAATATTTGAAGATGTTAATAGTTTACTTAGTAGATTCCAGGTGGCTAATCACCTCCACTTTTTAATATATTATACAGCGTAATACAGGTTTACATAAATCAAAATGTAGTTCGAACGCATTAGAAGTTATTTACAAACTGCTCAATGTGAACGTTAAAAATTTAAAGACATAATTTGAAAGCTATACTTCGATATTACGTGAACTCTTATTTGAATAATACTAGACCCAAATGTGTAACACCAATTGAAGCCTTCAAAATTAATGGGTTATGAATACTGAAACAAAAGATATTCTGAAATTTTAACATGAAAATTAACCGGCAATTTAAAAGTTGTAAAAGATCACTTTTGAGGTTTCTAATACAAGCTGAACCAGTTATGCAAATGGTGCACTGAATGAAAGCAAAACGAATTTAGAAGTACAGTTTAGGAATCAAACCCGGAAAATATCTGAGCTACTGTATATTTCATTAATACAAAGTACGTGACACGACAACATAGAAAACGAATAAATATGAAAGATTTAACAAAGATTTAAAATTTAAAGAAAAATTGAAACGAAGTTATATGATATTGCGAAATTCATAGAAATAATATTTATCATTCTTATAGACGATATTTACAACAAGTATAGTACTCCCTTAATATTTTATCGGAAGTCATGATGACTTAATCAAGTAAAACAAAGCAAAGCATGTCTCAACTAAATGTAATGAAAATTCTAAAAAACTAAGCCCCAGCTAGCTATATGATAAACTTTTAGCTCATGAAATGGCTGATAATGAATCACCAACTAGTCACTTACGATTTTCCGCTGAAGAGATCAAAATAGGCAGACTAAATGCAAGCATTACAAGGATGAAAGTGATCTTCTGGAAGGCTAAAACATTACATAAATGAAAATCCAGAAACAGTACAAAGATGAAATCATAAGTGACTACTAGTTGATGATCCCTTTGTTACGTAGACTACAGGACGTGACATTTGATAAAATATGCAGCTATTTACAGAACAATTAAAATTGTTAGACAGAGTGACAAACCTGAATTTGGACCAAAATAACTGCAAAGATAATTGATAATCCGCACATAAATGTTATCTCCACTAAATCATTGAAGCAAGTCAACATAGATTTTTGGTTGAAACAAAGGAAATACACTTAAATTATTTAGGAACATCGCTTGCAAAAATTCTGGTCATATATCTCTTTCTGAATGCCGGGGAATCTTCAAGAAGTACTTGCTACAACAGAAGGACCGATGAAATCAGTTATGAAAACATTTTCATTTGATAAAACTAAAAATTACAAGACCAAAATTTGAAAAAAAGGGTCTACATCCAAAGCATAACAAGTATTAGAAGGGATTGGAGTTTAATAAGAGACATAAAAATTATAATTAATTACTTTTGAAAAATAAATGGCTAGAAAAAAAAATTAAATTTTGAAAGAATGGAAAAAGTAAAAAGAAACCAACTACTATTAGCTGATGATTCGTGACTGGGGTCAGCAAGGCAGTATTGTTTCAACCGTATGAACCGGAAACTAATTATAAATGATTAGAAATAACAAGTACTGAATATTAAATGCTAATAGAACAATCGAACAATCAGCTAACTACATGACTTACAAACTAGTCAACAAACCGACTACTCGATCAGTCAGTCAGTCAGTCAGTCAGTCAGTCAACAATACAATCAGTGCAAGAAATGGCGGGTTAAATTCGGTTGCTAAGAAAAGTGCAAAAGAGGAACATGTGTGCATACTGCAACTGCGAAGAAAGAACTACTTTTCGACAACCCTAACCTTAAGAAAGAATAGTTCGGTGTAGTATATGCATGTGTATGTGTGTGTGTGTGTGTGTGTGTGTGCAGGAGAAAAAATGATGATGAGAAACGAAAACTGTTTGACCAGAAGTGAAGGCAAAGCATGACTGTCTCTTTCTCTCAGAGTCGTAATCAAAATCCTTAAGTGACTGAAAATGAGAACGATCGCAACCAAATGCTTTCAGCTGATCCTCAGATGCAGGATATGCTTCGAGCTACTACAAGCGAAAAAAAGACGTCTGTTAAATAAATGCTTAAACGAAGAATGCAAGAAGCAGCATGCAATTCGAAGAGAGGATAGGAAAACTGGTAGTAGCAACAAGTGCCAATGAATGCGAGTCTTGTGCAATTTCAGCGTAAAAAGCGATTTACTTTCACTGTTTTCAATTATTTGAAGACAAGCAAATAGGTATGTAAGTATATATATTCTTCGGCAATCGATGTAGATTCCATGAGGACGAAGCGGAACGATGAGCACAACAAATCAGAGCGCGGGACAAGTACTGCCAGAGTGCCGGAATCCGATCCGGCGTCAGAACCAATAAGGCGAAAACGAAAACTAATTTCCACATTTCTTTTTTCTGAGCTGTAAGTAATGTTCTCAATGCCTCTCTACGCCGCATGCAATAGCATTTGCCTTCGATGGCAGCTGACCACTCCATTCTTCATCATATTTCACACTTACTCACTCCATCTCATCACTTGGTGATCCAGTGCAGTTACATTCAACTTTGCATCGTAAGCAGCTTCTGAAATGGATGCACGCTGACTTGTGTAAGGTTACCAAATAGCTTTTCACATTAGCTCTCTATTCTATGCTAATACTTTCTGAAAGCAGTTATATCCTAAACACATCTATCCTTCTTCTTATTGTTCTTCATCTCAAAAAATTGTCATCTTCGCTTTACTATTTATTCACTTTCAACTGCTTGCCTGCTCTCATCTTGAAATTTTATAAAAATAAACAGATAGCTATTTTCTTTTTAATATTTTAATTAAATAAATGAGTATTCTCGGTAATTGTGCGTGTAATTGCTGATTGTTGAATTTTTAGAACTGGTAGATACATTTTCTTCTTGTTGAGACATGTATTACTTTTTTTCGCAGAACTACAGTGTTGTGCATAAGGGCATCTGTGCTGTGCTTTTTATTTGCGGTATTTTCTGAACGTAGTCATTTTCATTTTTGTGCTGACAATTTTTTTTTTGGAATCAATTTACATGTTATTTGGTCCTGCACTAGTTGTTGTACATGTTCGAAGCATTTTTTATTCTCTTTCCAAGAATGATGGCTTCATTTTTAGTCAAATGTATCAAATGCGATGATGTCGAATAATGAAGTGAAAAAGTTTCTGAAGCACCTGACCAGCATGCATAATTAACGCACTCATTTAATCAAGCAAACGTATTATTATTTTCATTTTAAAAAAAGTTTTACATCCACAAAGCAAATGAATCACATTATACAGAAGCCCTTGATAACAACTTTGTGGTTGGTGCGTACCACTGAAACGTCGAATTTTATCGTCACTTCTATGGCTAATACTACTTCTTTATTCCAGTCATTCAGCACTATTACAACACAGACTCGGCCTGACTATAATTCTGATCATTCAGCAAAGGTTCTGCTCCGTCTTATTTCCATACTTTTCAAAAGCTTATGACAATTGATAAATAGTGACATTTCATGCGATTTTTAAGTTTAATCAGTTGTGGTGGCTGGTAGTTAGTCAACTAGCTCTGTCATATTATCCTTTAAAATAATACATTTACATATTGCAGGAATCTGTATTCAAGCCTAAAAAGGTATTAATTTTATCCAAGATAACACGATTAGAATATGAGAGGCATACTCATCCTTCTGTTGATGAGCTACAGTTGAAAAATGTGGCAAGTTTTGTTTCTTTGTCGTTTCTCGCTTTTTGTCCTACTTTTCTGATCATTAATTTTCCTAGGCAGTGTCTCATTCTGAAGCAGTATTTTCCAGCTCACACGACGTGGATCTAATTATGACAAACTTCTAAAGCGTCATGATGAACATCACCAGTTTTTAAATGTAGTTGTTAACGAACTTAGGTTTGTATGTAACTTTTAAATCAAGGAAAGTATTCAATAAAAGTTTTTCCCTTGTTGCAAAAATTATTGGCTAAAATGTGTTTGTAATGTATTAATAGCTTAATTGTTTGAGTGTCGAGTATTTTCTATTCAGATCTTGTGGTATCGAGACACGTACAGTACAGAGGTTTGACTATAATAATGCTGCGATCTCATGGGCTGATGCTGTTTTTTCTGCTGGCGGAGATGGCACATTTCTCCATGCTGCTTCCAAAGTTTCGTCAACAGAAAAGCCCGTGATTGGGATTAATACCGACCCTACAGGGTAAGTTCATCATTAAAGTATCAAATATCTGTTTTGTAATTTTCTTACGAATTTTCAGTCATCTCAGAATGTTTTTCATCTGCATTTCTTTCCTTTTCCAAATCTTGATTTTTTCAAAACCAGCTGAAACCAGTATTAGTTTGAGAGAGCAGTTTTCATGTAATTATTATTCATAATCATTTATTTGTTTTTGCTTCATCACTGATATTAGTGTTTTAATCAAAAAAGCCTTACTGAAGCTCGGAAGGATATCTTTGTTTGCTGAAGAAATTATCGCACGAATATTTTAGAAATGCTTTAAGACGATTGCTTGCTGGTGATTTCAGGTTTCTTGAGAAATTTGATCTTTTAAAACTTAAATATTGTGGCTGATGCTGTTGTAGAATTATGGCAGTTGGCAAGTATTCGTAGCATTTATCGACTCTGATTGATGTATCGAAAGTTTTATCCCGACACCATTCTTTATGTCATCATTAAAAATTTTTAAATTGTGTTTATAGCCGTGAATACAGTTAAATGACTTTAAAATCCATTTCGAATATCATTTAGGTTTACTGGTAAAATTGCCTTTACTGTCCATTCTTAAGTATGGTTGGGACTTTTTTTATTTAATATAACTGAAAAATTTAGTTGCAGTTCCAGTGGTAATTATTTCGATCATCATTTAGTCTTAAAATTATTTATTAATGCCATATTTTCAGATGGCTGTATCGCCAGCGCATACGTATTTGTATGGAAGGAGATGCGGGAGAAAATGAACCTGTGCATTTACACGATGAGCAACTTCCTTTTCATAATATCGAAAAACAGTACAAATTACTGACTACAGATTGCTATTTTTTGGCAATTTTTAAAGGATATTTATGTTTTTTCTCAATTTCATATGAAGTTATTAGTGGTTCTTGGCTGAAATTTTTTTTTGATATTCAGTTTTTAAATTTAATATTACATATTATTTATTGTTCAGAAAAACTTCAAAATCAAAGAAATCAAAGAATGTTGATGTATTGCATGTATTACCTGAGCCAGTTTTAAACGATGTCTTCATTGGAGAGAATCTGTCATCACGTGCTTCCTACTATGAAATTCAGTGTGATGACGGTGAAATAGTGAAGCAAAAAAGTAGTGGTGTAATTTTATGTACAGGTTCGATTTTCAGAGGTTGGACATTCATTTTCAAAAAAATCAGAGTTCAAAGTTCAATCAATTGTTGACATATCGCGGAAAAATCCAAAAAGTTCAAAGTGAAAAAAAAATCAGTTAGAGAGTTTCCTGAAGCATGGCATGAATTTGAAATGATAGTAAGAATTGTATATGAACTTAGCATTAAGATGCAATCACTGTATATTAGTGCTTTTTATTGTGAACTTCATTTCAAATACATCGCTGGGTGCCAGCACTTATTGTTCAATAACTTCAGTCAGACTTTGTAAAAAGTATTCGCAGCCGTGGCTTTTAACATTTTTAGATATTCTCAGTATAGTTATGAGTGGTGGATATTGCAGGATCAGGTTCAACTGCATGGTATTTCAATATAAACAAAGTTACTGATTATTGCGTATCAGGCATTATTGACATCGCTGCAGAAGAGATTGGTTACAGCTCATTAACAAAGGATAAATCAGTAATACGAAGAATCCGCGACGAATATAACAGTCGTTTGTTGTTCCCACCGGATTGCGCCAGTATTTTTTTGCAGTGATGTCTATCATTTACTAGCAACCAGATTCTTGAAATGTGTTGTTTCACTTTGTACATTTGTTTAGCTCTAATACACTTCAGGTAACTTCCGTCTTATTTAGATATGGCTTATTGTGTCCGTAATCCAATATACAGTATGACATATCCAGAGTTCCCACCTTGTGGGTTAGTGAAACGACTACGTTTACGTTCACACTGTTACGATGCGCATTTGGTTATCGATGGTAGACTTGCTTACAAATTTAATGATGGTGCCGAAGCAGTTTTTGAGGTTTATATACTTATCGCACTGACCATATTCATGCATATTTGCAATGTAAAAGGGCTTGGAGACTGCAAATCTTCTTTCGCATTTTGTTCACATAGTTCAGTCTAAATGGAGGAATGATGAGCTACGCAGACTACAGAGTGTATATTTAGTGTTTTTGTAAATTTACAGGCCTTAGAGTACGCCTTACAACAGTAAATCTCTCTTACCTGAGAGTTTTCTTCCAACAAATTTAGAGCATCCATCACTAATATGATAAGCCTTTTAAGACTTGCTGCGTTTGAATCTTTATCTGTACCTGCGGTCAATATTTCTATACATAATGCTTACAACTTTACAGATCCATCCGGAAGATGCTCTTAAAACTGTGGTGTTTCGGTGATTTGTATCCTGCGTCGTTTTCTACCGTATTTCCATTATTTTAAATTAAATTTCCAGACCGATTGGCCACAGTCACTCTTCTGCAAATTTCTAGTTTTTCGCAGCAGTTATGCAAACAACCTTCTATTCAAATTTGTGAATACTTTGTCACCTTATAACAACGCTTGCTTTTATGTTTTATTTTGCTCACAAATCATTTTTATTTGAGAGATTGTACCATTCTTTAATAAATCAATTCTTTTATTCTGATGAAACCAAAAAATAATATGGTATCAAATGTCGATTAGCATATATGAAACAATTGTTCTGTTTACATTTTAAAAATAGAAACTCGCTATGTAGAACTTAATTAAAAGTTCTCGGAACTGATGCCGTAATACGTGTTGCCATCCGGATCATCATCAGTAGGAAGAACATCCGGTGATGGATCTTCTATAGTGAAAACCTGCAAATAACGAGAACTTGGCGTTGTACAATCAGTTCGTGCTCACAAAAAATATGGGGTTCCAGGAGGAGGCAACAACAGAAAGAAACACCTGATCGGGGTCTAGAAGGTCGGGTGGTACTTCTTGCATCTGCACTGAGGGGGCGTGTCGGATTTGCCTAAGATGGTCAAGAACTTCATGTTTCAAAGCAGCGATATACTGAAATATTCCGTCAGGTAACGCATATGTATTATGCAGAAGAGAATGCGATAGGACTGAAAAATGTTCTAACAAACACCTCTTTGGTATTTTGGTTTTCCTGTCTTTTTGCTAATGTTGGTCTCAATGTGAATTCGGGTGCGAAGAACTGTAAGTATTCTGAAAGCACACGTGTGAAGCTCCCGTAAGTAAGCAAGAGTTTTCTGTTACAAGCTATGACAATAAGCCCAAAAACTTCTTTTTCATATAAATGTGTACCGGTGTTATTAGGGATTTCGTCTGGGATGTCATCTTTCTTGCCTACTAAGATTGCAGTTTCATAAGTCCAACATCGTGCAACATTACGCAGCGTATATCCTCCACCACCAACGGTGAGCATGGGAATTCCCAAACTACGAACAAAATCGACACATTCTCTATAATCATAAATGCCGGAAAAAAATCCAACTACATTACCTTGTCAATAGACAAAAACATTGATCAATGGAACGTAAAGAATTCTGATAGCTAAAGTAATATTCAGTAATTCGAGATATTCAGTAACGCAACCAAAAGATACTAGAATACATGTAATCTCAAATGCAACCTACCCATGACCTGAGAAGCTTAAATTGAAACATCCTAAACGATCACACCCCAACGAATCTGCTCCACATTGCAGTACAATAACAGAAGGATTGAAACAATCAATGACAGCTCGTACAACTGGTTTGAATAACGAATGGTAATCTGAATATGCTATAATTCCGAAATCAACTTGATATTGTGGTCAACTATCTCGCTCATTAAAAATCCTTGTTAAAACTACATAACTAGTCTCTTTAAGATGAAAATAGGAAGCTTGAAGAGGGTTGAGCTCGTTTAACAATTTATAAGATCAGTAGATTCGATACAAAAGACTTGAATAAGTATTAATATTCTGACTCTCATCATCCATTCCTTCTTTCATAGGGACGTTAACTGAATAATAGCGTCCACTATCCTGCCCGACGTCATACATATCTCCAGTTCCCGGGAAAAAATAATTGCCATATTTGTGAAACGAAACGGTCATTACACGATCAGTTAAATAAAATGCTTCCTGAAATTATAAACTTTCTGCAAATAAACTGAAGACCTCAATACAGAGATGGGTGAAAAATACCACGAAACAGTAAGGGAAATGTAGCTCGAAAAATGTAGTTTTCTTCTCAATCATTACATTAGATAGTGTGAAAAGGAGTTAAATATTCAGATGACGGGTTACCTGAACTCCGTCACCATGATGTATATCAATATCGATATAAAGTACACGAGGATGATACTTGAGTAACTCCAAAATACCTATAACAATGTCGTTTACATAGCAAAATCCTGAAGCTTCGCGCTTTTTGGCGTGATGAAGACCACCACTCCAATTGATAGCTATATCACTTAAGCCATGATTTAATCGAGCGACACCTCAATACTTTTATTAATCGACAAGTTATACACAAATTGTACGTGAATTGTGAACAGATACATAAATAAATATTTTTCTCCAAACGTGTTTAAATAATTAAAAAAGTCTGAAAACTAGTTTAACATTTACCGCTAAGAGTTGCTCCCGTATAAAGTGAACAAAATTCGAAAATACCACTAAAAATCGGACAATCTTCACCGATATTATATTGCGAAAAAAGATGTTCAAACTGGTCAGCCGTTCGCGGTGATACTCGTTGCAGAAAATCAACATAATCCCTATACGATTGGTTTTTTAGAAAGATAATTGTTGCTAATTACTTGAACTATTAGAACCAAACATTCTCAAAATACGGAGCGCATCAACTCAATCCTAGGTATAATTCCAGCAGTTTAATACAACGAAGAGAAATATGCTATATTAATGATAAAATTGCAGTCTCGAACTCCTCAAGTAGCCCTAATGAAAAGCAGCAGTTTCCCATATGAGTGAAAAGCGAAATATTTCCACATAGAAATCAGTGCACTCAACTGCAGTACATAATCGTTGGTATTGAGCCAAAGGTATCAACTAACTTGGAATGAAACTGTTCAATTTCAATGGCAGATGCACTTGGTGGTTGAAGAACAAGCATTTCTTTATGCAATCCATAATTTACTACCAAACTGTGGAGAGCTGCTAGACGTTGTGGCTTCATAGGATGTCGCGGGCCATAATGGAAATTCGGCAAGTCATGATGGAAATAATAGCAAACTCTCCTTTTCGAGCTCATTTCTTCACCACACCATTAACTAACAAGTGCCAAACTAAAAGTTTTGCATTGTTCTTGATGCTACAAAACGAACGATAATAGAAGTACAGAATCGACACTTCGAAGCAACCCTTTGAATAAAACGACTAATACCTGCTGCAGAATTCATACGACAGTTAATAAAAAACCCCAACACAAAACTCCACTTTTCAACTCGCTTTATCATTTACTTGTATCTTTTCCAAAACTAATTGAATAACAGTTTAATTGAACTTCCTTACGCCTTTTGACACTTAAATAATAAACACCAATGAAAAGTAAAAATAAGTTTGACAACAATGCTAGAGACCAAATTCCTCAAATTGTGTTTTCAGATACCGATATATTTCAATAATCCAGTGATACCACTGGAGTGATAAAAAAGAAAGCATCATCCATGAGACTAAAACATATACGGCGTAAAAGCCATAAATTTACAGATCATACACAACAATAAGAGCAATGAATTAATTTATAGACCAAATATTATTAAAAAATAATAGCCTAATACTGAATGAAAAACAAACTTCTAACTAAATATGACATCCACTTACAATTCTTGGTGCAAACCAATATTTCTTAGTCATTACTAGTTTGCTACCCTCAACTTCAATGATGAGGCGGCATACGCCAAAATTGACGGAAATTTAAATTGTGGCTAGGCTTTACAGAACGAAAAATCTTACACATTACAATCATGAAAGCAGTTATATTACCATCCACATAGTACACATGTTTGTCTGAGGTATGATGAAAGAAACTGAGACTGCATAAGACGGTCCTTTTGAAAACTTTTTAATGATTGGATGATAACTACCTTGCTTAAATTGCATTTTGTACATTATTGTACTCACAGATGGTTTTGAATGCCTCATACGTTACAAGGCTTTTGAAACTTTTACAGCATCCAGTGCAGTAGGTACAGAAGTAGGACGATGAGGTGAACTTCTACGAGAATGGGGTTGCGAATATAACTCAGCAAGAAGTTGGGCTAATGCAGAACTACTTTCCACTCGTGATAGTGAGAGCCAACTGAGCAAGGATTCGTGACGACGAAGAAGTCTAGAAAAATTAAGGAACAATTCAGTATACACTACGCATCACTGGCAATTAAATGTGCTCGTAATTCAAACTAAATAGAACTTTTACAAAATTCTGAAGAGTAAAATTTATTAAATGACTACATAGGGAACGTAAATGACTGATAACTAAAACAGACACAAAATTTCTAAGAAATAAAAAAAAAGGAAAATTTACCGCCTTGCATCGTTTGAATAACGAGCTAAATTTCTTAAAATCAGACAACTGGTTAATCTTATGCTCTTCGTTACAGGCCCTTCAGGATCGTCCTACAATTATTAAGTATAAACCTCCCTGATAAAAAGTAACTTTAACATTCTGATGCAGCTAAAATAACGAAAAATGTAAATTAGGACGTATAGTATCGTAAGAGAACTTTTCACATTCAGATTAAATCGTTTAGCAACAAAAATAAATGAGAGTCGTGCGTATATCAGTATACTTACAGTAATATCACGAGGAAGGTAATTAAAAGCATGGCGCCGAATAGCTTCAACAGCAGCATTTTTAGAATATCCCGGGTGTTGCACAGCCTCTCGTGGCCTTTCTGGACTG
Source organism: Thelazia callipaeda (assembly GCA_900618365.1). Lineage (NCBI taxonomy): Eukaryota > Metazoa > Nematoda > Chromadorea > Rhabditida > Thelaziidae > Thelazia > Thelazia callipaeda. Next base: position 72,406 of record UYYF01000023.1, read on the forward strand.
ACTGGTTTTAGAGATACCCCACTGCCTGAAAGCAGGTATATTGAGATATCCAAATATGAAAAATCATTTTAAAAGTATAATTTTTTAGGAACTAACTGAAGGGTCAAGAATTCTGATAATAAAAATAAAAATCAAATCAAGAGGCGAACCTTCGCTTCGCTTCCTGGCTGCAGTCTTTAATGCTTCTTCACTACAATGATGATCTTGTAAATGCGTTACCATCGACCACTTAGTGCGTACAGTTGAATCACACCGTGGCCAACGGCATTGCATGCTACGACTTTCATGCAAATGTTCCTTGGTGCAGTGGTAAAGAACAAAACATGCTGATGAGAAGTGCCTGAAGTTCGAATTAGCAATGAAAATTTAAAGAATTATTAAAACAAAATATAACAATAAAACCTCTATATCTACGCCTGGTTTGGACAAATGAAAAAAATAATTGTTTTTTCTCACCTTCCACATCCATTCCATTCGCATAAATAATTTTCAACATTGGCTGTAGATGTTGTTGGTGAAGTATTCGTACATACTGACACTTTCCGTCGTTTAAGAGAAACTGGGGAATCAGAAACAAATGATGCAGAGCAGTAGTCTCGAACAGTTGTCATGGTCGAAGTTGATGGTTGTTGAATCATTTGAGTCTCGTCGCATGTCTTTATGACGTTCACTTTTGATCTTTTCTGATTCATAACATTTAACTGCGCTTCGTGCACAACAATCAAAGAAAAATTCAAATAACTTGTATTCGACATGAATCATCAATACAAATAGAATAGTCTGGGTGAGCCAACTCTTATTTTTCACATTACTTTACAAAAAAACCGATTTCACCACAATTCTTAAATCGATCAATGATAAATCTCACTTCATGAAAATTCGATGGCGGATTCCCATTTGATACTTGACCAACAACACGAAATTGCGTTAATTCACTACTACCAAAACCATTCTCAACACTTTCATTATTAGCAGAGTGTTTCTCACCATTGAGACATTTTACCACAACACTCTTAGCTATCAGCTGCGTCTGTACCTGTAATCTTCTGTAACAGTAAAAAATTTGGCCCACTCCTTGCAAATAAAGTCAAAAAGTAATTTTTAAAAAGATGCAAAAAACAAAAACAAAAACAGAAATAGTTAGACTTCTTGTATGCAAAATAATTTTTTTAGCACTATCTATGTTATGAATTTTTAGAATTTAATCAAAAACAAAAATGAAAATTTTTGACAAAAACTTCCGTTATAATAAGAATGATCAGCACATTTGAAAATTAGTTGCATATACAGATGCATCAAAACCTTTTAAGATTTCATGAGTATCTCAACCTATGACAACCAAAATCTTTGTTTTTGTCGTTACATCAAAATGTGTACTTGGAACGTATGCCGGATTTTAAGTGAATTCACATTAAAATTTTCGGTACAGAAATTAAGCCTCATTCGATTTATAAATGAGTCAACCAAACTTTTTTGTCTCTAAGCCGCAATGATTATTCTTAACTACTCATGAAAATATTACAGAAATTACTGTCACTGAAAATAATTAACACCTGTTGTCCTGGTGACAAACTTGTTGCAGGTTGTACACTTGTTACGCTCAAAAAACTAGATCGCGTCGAACCTTCAGAAAAATTCGATGCTGGCAAATTTGTTCGAGTACTGGCAATCGCTTCTTTCGGCACGCTATAGAAATGAAAGTGCATATTAAAAGGATCAACAATTCAATATGACAAATATGGCGGATAGGAGGAAATGAATAAAGGGAAAATTAAGAAAAAATTTTCCATTCACAGCGGTGGAATATTTTGTACACTACATAAAAAATGATCCGCATAAAAATACTTGGTGTCAATGACTGGAGCAGAAGCGACTAGTGCGATTGCATGTCCGTTTAATATCGTCGGTGTATTCATATTGTCTGCTAACATTTTTTGCACAAGTGGATGATTCGCAACCAGAGATGTATGCGCACATGTATTCGTGGATGCTGTAAAAATATTTCTGATTTTTAAGAACAGACAATTCAAAGGAGACCCCAAGAAACTATATATCCTTATATACTCTCATAGAGGATTTTATTGAACCATCGCAAGTGATTAAAATTAATTTTTCATCTCCAGTGACTGTACTAAGAATTGAAGTTACCAAGAGGGCTTTCATGATTACATGTGTTCGAATGCGGCTTGCACATTTTAATATTCTCAAAAACTGGCAAACTGTTCGCAGATGATGACTGAAGTCGAAGTACAACATTCGGAAATACTGCTCTGTAGTAAGTTCAAATTTTATAGAATCTCAATGCAGGGATGAATAATTCGTACATGAAAACACAACTAGCATAATACAACAGTAACCATTTATATTTATATGCAGCAATAAGGGAGAAACATAACTGTTCATAGATAAGCCTAACTGCTGCTCATAGATTGGATCTAAGTAAAAGTAATGAATACCAAACCTTAAAATATTTGTGAATGTTTGAACAGAACCAGAGAGGGCACTATAACGGTGTCTAAGATCGTCGACATAACTAGCATAGAGTTCTCCTCTGGGTACCACACTTCCCACCTCGTAAGCACAGTTCAATTTAACCCATTTTGCAGTCAACTGATCAACCTGAAAACATCTCCGAATACAGTTTTCTATAACCAATTACAAAGCTGAAGCACAAACATTAATACACAAATAAATAATTCAACAAATAGATAAATGGCCAAATTAAAAAAATACAAGGAATATAAATGAGTAAAAAAGAAACAAATATATACATAAATAAATCTCTCTGCTGTACTTGTCCCGCGCTCAGATTTGTTATGCTGATCGCTTTCGCTTCATCCTCGTGAAATCCATAGTAATTATTGAGTTAAATGCTTCCGAGCTCTTCTTAAGCACTATTGTTTGGATATATGTCCCAACGTTATCAGATAAATTGTTTTCCTTTAGAGAGCTTTTATGGATCTTCGTTACGACTTCCTCCCAAGCACATACCGAACTATCTTCGTTCTGCATTTTATTTCTGCCGAGTTATTAGCCAGTAAATCATACTTTCGATTCTTCTCGATCTCGAATGGTATCAACCTAACTTAACCGATTATGCCAATGTCTATAAGGAGTACTCTTAAATACCGCTCCATGAGCGTTTTGTTGATGTTATTCAAGCTTACCTTCTTTTCTATGCTGCCTCTCACCTCGATGACTTTTCTTGCCTTGTAATAACTTCATAGCATTGTTGTGCCACCTGCAGCTACCTTGCAAGATCAGTCCCTGACTCGAGGCGATTCTGTGTTGCATATACACCCGATGCTTCGTCCACTGTTCAAAGTATAAGCGGGTCCATGCTCTCCGATGTTATTTTCAGCGTCCACTTTGTCTGGTTTATCTCACGTCCCTCGGCCTCTTGCATCAGCACCAGATATTTCTCCTTTACATCCAGATAAACCTTGGACTCATGTAGCGTATTGTATTCGAAGTAGGTGTCAAGTATTTTCACACGCTTCGTTGTCTTCTCTAAGAACCACTTTTGTGAGCACCAATGACTTGCGATGTTAGTGATCGTAGAATCCACTTGCTTCTCCATTCCTTAGTGAGTAATAGCACACACAAATTCCTAGCAGTATAAAAAATGACAGAAGGGCCATCTCCTTATTGACATCTCGCCAAAATAATCAATAACCGTTCTTAGCATTTCGCATGACCACCTCGTCTTTGGAACCTGGAAGAGTGCTTTGAGCGCAATCATCTTGCTGATTCTGGTTTCGATATTCCGACGGCGAAGTTTCAGCTTTTTCAACAACTGTTCATTTTTTCTTCTTTTTCCCTCCATCTGCACCTCTTTTTTGCTTTCTTCCCTTGTTTCGCTGCGCTCTCGTTCCCTTATTAGTAACATAGCAAGGAAATTGCATGAATATTATCGTTGTAGTCCAGTATTTCTTTTTGCTCGTCGGAAGTGTCCTGTGCAGTGAAAAGTTCCTCAAAAAAGCATTTTCAACCACTAAATAGCTGACTCGATTAACAGCTGGAATTTTATTTACGCCGTATTACTACCATTTCTACCATTCTAGCGTTCTTTGCTGTTGATACGATTGCTTTTGATGTTGCACTAGTACTGACAGCAGTTATTTGCATGATAACGTTACAATAATATCTCCATAACATATAAAGATAGAGTAAAATAAGTAAAAAACTATAT